>WSFP011420200.1:0-23083 GCA_009831015.1 Picea engelmannii
GTTGACGACACCTGGTTGAGGATTATCAATCATTGGGACCGTGGATGCCCCCAATGCAGGGTCAGGTCTGGAGAAAGACAATTGATCGATGGTCACTATCCATCCCCCATGTGGAAACAACAAGACCCAGAAAATTGTAGCAACCACAGCTTGCATGGAATAAGTCCAACTCCTTCCTAACAAAAGGTTATAGTCGAGGGGAGCATTGACTACCTCTACTTCGACACACATGGTCTTCCCTCCTAACTGCACGGGGAAAGAAAGAATGATACCATGTGGTCGGAACGAACGACCATCGAAAGCGGTGAGGAGAGTGGTTGTGTTGGTAATAATGTCAGTCTTGGGGAGCTTTCATTCTTATATATTATCGGTTGTTGTTGTGGAATAGGAGGTAAATGTGGTGGAACAAAACTTGGCAGAAGCTACAAAATGTTCGGTGGAAACTGAAGATAAGGATGGTTGGACATAGGGACAGGTGGAGCTTGAGGGTTTGCTTGGTTAGTCCCTCCTCTCCATTCTTGAGGCCAAGGATGTCGGTACTGAGTAGACCATTTTTTCCACCTTAGTGAATTCCATTGTTGTCGTTGTTGGTAATAGGGTGGAACTTGAGATTGTAGATCTGGGTATGTGGGTTGGTTCCTAGGTTGGCATGGCCTCCTAGGTGCATAAAAGGACTCCCCAGGATCTCCACTCCTATATATGGATAATAAACCAGGAAATGATGGAAATTTCTCATTTGAGTGGTATTTTGTGCAGAAGCCACAAACTGAAATGTTATCTAATGGGAATTCCCTTGAGGAATGCTTACTTCTGCATCTTGGGAAATATATGCTCATTGTTGCATTTTCCTCCTCCTGTTTCTTTTTAATTTTGATGGTGTCCAATTGGGAACCTATTGTTCTTAAGATATTTGTCTTGAATTTTTCTAAAATTTTCCATATCTTTGCTCTCGTGATACCACCTAAACTAACTAGTTTTAAGCTTCTATTATAAGGGTCCCGAACATTCTTTCATGTTTTGTCTCTACTCCTTGAGTAATTTTTACACATTTCACATATTTTGGCAAATGGTTGATGGGAGATGTCACCCGATGCCATTAGGTTAAGCATATCTAGATATTCTTTTGAAATTCCCTTAAGGAAAAGATCCCTAACTGCATCCTCTGGGAGGTCATTGTATTTTTATGTCTAGGAGATATAACCAAATATTTTTGTATAATCTTTAAGGGTCTTGTCTTCTAAATGTTGGATTTTAAAGATGTCATTACGAGACTCCTAGGTCTTCCAGTAGTCTTGGTACTTTTTAAGAAATATATCTTTCATGGCTTCCCAAGACCTAATACTGCATTCTCCCAACCCCATGAACCATCTTAGTGCAGAGTCTTTGAGGTTGGAAGGAAAGAATTTTAGTTTCTGGGCATCTTGTACGTAGTTGTATCTCCTACACAAGATGTCAAATTCAAATAGGAAGGTGCCTGGATATTCACTATTTTTACCATAAAATGTGGGAAGTGCTGAGAGAGGAATATTCTTCATGTTGACGTTTGGGGTGGTGTCCAAAATTGGAAACCCGAAGGTAGTTTTGGTTTGGTTTCCAGTTTCTTCTTCCTCCCCATGTCTTACATTGTTGTGATCCTCCTAATCATCCATGTTGGTTTGGTTTCCAAAAAGAGAGTACCTAGGTGTTTTTACCTTTGAAAAGAACAAGGTTTCCCTTTGATGGAAAGGTATTCCTATTGTTTGGATGTTTGGGAATCTACTCGAGTTGGTTGAGACTATTAGTGCCAAGGTTTCTGTTTCAGTTTCAGAGATAATTACGTTGGTTGAACTACTAAACAAAATATTCACCTGTTCAAGGTCTATGATGTCCTCAAAGTTAGGATCTCCTAGTGGTGGTGTAAAAGAAAAGGTTGTATTGTTAGGTTCTGCGGAAGGCTCGAGTGGTCTTGCCTCCTGTCCCAATATGATTGATGCTTCAATTTCTTGTTCTATAGTGCTCCATGTGTTAGTATCTTCAAAGACTACTTTATCTCTTTGAGTTGAGCTAGCTCATGTTTTTCGGTATCGGTCTGCGGAGCTTATGAGTGGAATGTTCCTTCCCCTGAAAATATCGAAAGGAACCTTGGTTGAAAGGTCTCATTTAGATTTAATGTATCTCCCTTTTGGGTCTCTAGGTCTATTCATTAAAGTAAACAAAAGAAAAAAGAAAAAGTTGCCATTCGGTTTCTAGGTCTATTCATAAAAGTAAACAAAAACAAAAGGAAAAAACTACCATTGGGTTTGGGGGAGCCTGCAATAGAAAATGCACCGGTTCTTACCTCTCATATTAAAGTTCCCCTACCACCAATCTAATGCTAAGGTTTAAAAATGATCTATTTCCTAACTATTTCTCACCTTGAGACAACTCCCCGACAACGGCGCCAAAAATTATGGGTGTTATATATGCACTAAAAACACACTAAAAACCCTCAATTAAATTGTCAACCCGAGGTAATTAAACTTAGATTTGTAGCAAAATATATGTCAAGGGAGAAGGATTGGTAGTAGTATAGTCTAACTAAGGAAGTGGCTATCTAAGGGATAATCTACTCAAGCAAATCTATCTAATGAGAAAACCTTACTAAGAAACTTTAAACTATGTAACCTAAGTACTTTTGAACCAAGGATCTATGTTTAGTTCTAGGAAAGAAAATGAAAAACACTACGAAGCAAACTAACTGATCATGACAATAAGAAAAAGCAAACTATTTAAGCATAACAATAAACAAATAGCAATAGAAAACTACTTTAACTACTCTATTTGAATTCAATAAACAAATACCCTGTGAAAGAAAGTAAATAAACAAGCAACTATACTATCAAAGAAAGAATAGACAAGTAAGAAATTAACTTATTACAGTAAGTAAACAGCTAACTAACCTAGGATAACTTCTACAGCAAGTAAACTAATTAAGACTACTCAATAAGCAACTAACTAAGCTAAGAGACAAGTGAACTCTATTCTTAATACAACTATTTCTAATTGACAAAAGGAATTCTACCTAATTGAAAGCAAGAGGAATTAAAAACTATTCCTTAATCTATGATAAGCAAACTAACCTTTAATCTATCAAAGCAACAAGACTATCTATCCTACAAAAGCAAGAAGCCTATCTTTTGATCTATGAAAGAAAGAAACTATCTTTTAATCTATGAAAGCTCAAATATAGTGTTGATGATTGTGTAAATATCTCTGGTGTCTTATAATATCACGATGGAACTTAACAATGAAAGATAATTCAAGAGGGACAAAGTTGATATTGACTTCAATAGCAAAGTGAAAAGTGTGAATTAGGCAATCCAATGAAAACTTAGCCATTATGGAAACAACATCAAGTATCCTGCATATCCATGTGATTATTATTCATGCATTAATCATCAACAGTATAACGAGATTATGAAATTCAATTGCATTCTACACTACATAAGAAAACTCATAACTAAATTCAATCATTAACTACAAATTGAAATTGCAACCTAAATCTAAGAAACAAATTGCATAAAGTAAGCTAAACTAGTTCTATTTAATAATTCAAATTGCAAAAAGGAAAATGCTTATAAACAGAAATTAAACATGATTCTAACATATAACAAGTAAACTAATGAGAAAATTAATTGACAACTAGTTAAGCCAAATCTAAATAACAATTGAATAAGAAATCTACAAATGAAAACTAGAACTAATACTATCCATCCATCGAAGCCTTGTTAAAGAAAACATGAGCTAAAATTATGTTCTAAAACTTTGTTTCAAACTTGATTTTAAAAGCATAAAGAAAATATAATTTACTATCTAATCACACATGGGGTTAGTGTCCAAGTTTGCAAACTTGTTCCTACTAACTACAGAGTCAGTTCATATTGATAAAATCCTTCATACTAACTTGCAAAAGGAAACTAAAACAATTAAACTGTAACAGAAAATTATATAACAAAGAAATAAAATAGCAATTCATGTACAGGAAATAAAATAAAAGACATCTATGCTATGTTATTCATAAACAAACTCATAGAAAAGTTACCAGACTGTTGGTGGGCCCCCCAGCAAGTCATGGTCACTCCTCAAATGCACACCATGAACTCAGAAAAGTGATTTCACCATTAAAACTTAAAAACGCAGTCTTACACAATTCTGGAAAAATGAAAATGGCAAAACAGAGGAAATCGTATTTGTCTCTAAAATACAACTTCCTAAACTTCTTAACTATTGTATGGCCACCACGATGGTATTTATAAGCTTTAAATACTAATAGGTCGACCACTAAAGGATCGAACCTCTTCTAAAATTATCCAGGTGGATATCGATGGCCACCCACCTTTTCCGACTGGCTTAAAACAGATTTCTGGAAATTTTGGCAATTTACTATTTTTAGCAGTTTTTAACTTTCGGGGCCATTTTGAGGGCCCAAATGAAGGTTTTTCGATATCAAGGTTATAAATGATATCAAAAGGCATGATTGAGCCCCCAAAATGAATCTCCTCGATGATACATTTCCAACGAGCTATCATATGCCTAAAATGGAGATCGTATGCAAAAGTTACGACCCTGGGAAGTTGATGCACCAACTTACCCAAACAGGGCCCACATGACTTTTGGCGCTTCATCTCCTAGGGTTAGGTTTTTGGATGTCTATGGTTTTTTGCATTCTATATTATTGTAAAAATTCCTTCAGAGCCTCATTGTAATCATCTTCTTGCTAATGCGAGTAGCCATCACATCTCTTCTCAGAGATAAGCTGCCACCATTCTAGAGAGTCTTTCACTCTGTATTTTTACAGTCTCTGTACATTTATTTGATTAATAGAAATCATGTATTACTGTATATCTGTGTTTATGGTTGCATCTCTGATACATTTATGTTATATTATTGAATATCTGTGGTATCTCTGTGCATTTCTTTATCATTTCTCCACTCGCATTTCGTGCCAAAAATAATTCGGATCAGTGGTTTCAGAGAAGGCTGCTCTTGATCATTTTTTTTAGTGCATGTCCCCGACGAGGTCTGAGTATAGAAATTTGGGTCTCGATCTTGTCTCTCTTGAAGACAATTGCTCTCACACACCCAAGAAACCCTCAATGGTGAAAGAAAAGAAAAACGACGATCCTATCAATCTGTTGCTTGAGAAAGCTCTCACGCAACAGAGGGATGAAATGATGGAGAATTTTTCCCACATTCTTCAATGCCTACCGATAGCATCAGGCAAATCTTCATCAAGCGGCCACTTTGGAGGCACCTCTCCTTTCAAGGTACAAGTTAACTTTGATCTTCCTGTATTTGAAGGACAAATAGATGCAGAAGCCCTAGAAAAATGGTTAACTCTGCTAGAAGGTTATTTCTTTGTTCACAATTTTTTCGACAAAGAAAATATCACCTTTGCATTCCTTAAATATCTCCCTCATGTCAAACATTGGTGGGAAACTTATTGGGAGCAAAGTTCCATAGAGGATTCTGGAATATATGGGGTCGATCCCACTTGGGATTTGTTTGTGGATGCAGTAAAGGAACAGTATTACCCTATTGGAAACTATGAGGACCAGTACATGAGATGGACCACACTGTGGCATGAGAGGGGCCAAGCAGTTTCGGAGTTCACCAATACCTTCCATACCTTGCGCACCAAGCTAGGTATTAAAGACTCTGAGTGACATGTAGTTCTGAAATACCATGGGGCTCTACACAGATACATCCAGACTGAAATGGATTTTCTGGACATCTCATCACTTGGTGCTACTTAACAATATGTTGTTAAAATTGAGGAAATTTAAGCACCAGAACAAATGGGAGTTCGGGTCTGCAAATCCACAACAACCAAAGTATGACAAAGACGGCCCTAACAAACAGTTTCCCAAAAACTAGTCCAAGACACAGGAAAAGAAGGGTCATGGGAAGACAAAGAAGGACATCAAAAAATGGTGTGAGTTCCACAAAAGCCCCTGGAACAACACCGATGAATGTCGCTCAAAAAATTCATTAGTGTTCGAGATCAAAGACAAAGAGCCGAACCCTGATTTAGAATCTGATTCTGGAAATAATGGTAAAGGACATATCATTGATACGGACCCCACTGCTATTGTCACTACCACAGCAATTCAACCAGAAGAACCAATAGATCCTGAAGAGGGGGGGCACCTTTTTCATTCATAGATGTGGCTGAAGGGGACCCCACTACATTTTATTGTTGATAGCAGAAGCCAGAAGAACCTCATCTCAGCAAAGGTCGTCAAATAGTTGGAATTGTCGACAACACCACACCCGCAGCCATACAACATTGGATGGCTTCGCAAAGGACGATATCTTTGTGTCATCCAATAGTTTCGATTATAATATGACATCCAACCCTTCAAGGATGAGGTATTATGTGATTTTGCCCCACTGGATTTCTATGATGTGCTCTTAGGCCAACCATATATGTGGAGACGCCATGTTGTTTATGAGTCTCAACCCCGTAGTGTCTTGGTTACTTTGGGGGGTCATATCTATAGAATACCAGAGGTAGTTCAAACTACTGTTCCACCTAAAAAGTGTCGCAAGGTGGTATCTCATACTGCAAAATTTAGCTTCTTCACAATCTATTCAAAAGGAGAACAGAAGGACACTGCAACCACTACAACCTCGCCCCAAGAACAATCTATCCAACAGAAGCAGGTCGAAAAGGATGCAGAAAATCACAAAGATTTCTTCTACACACCATCCTTTCATGTATCTCGACTTGTTGAATAGCCTCAGCCTCAACAGGTTTGTGATGGACTTCCACAAACCAAGCAGCGCAACGTCTCCAACAAGGCAAGCAGCTCACCAAGATGCAGATTTAGCAAATGTTTTTCCCTCTCCCCTGAGAACTCAATGCAATGGATACCATTGCTTCCTAAGGAGGGAGGATTGATCTAGGTGGATATCGGTGGCCACCCACCTTTTCCAACTGGCTCAAAACAATTTTCTGGAAATTTTGGCAATTTACTATTTTTAGCAGTTTTTAACTTCCGGGGCCATTTTGAGGGCCCAAATGAAGGTTTTTAATGATAGAGGTTCTCAATGATAGCTGAAGGCATGATTCAGACCCCAAAATGAATCTCCTCAACGATACCTTTCCAACAAGCTATCATACGCCTAAAACGGAGATTGTATGCAAAAGTTACGACCCCGGAAAGTTGATGCACCAACTTACCCAAACGGGGCCCACATGACTTTTGGCGCTTCATCTCCTAGGGTTAGGTTTTTGGATGTCTATGGTTTTTGGCATTCTGGATTATTGTAAAAATTCCTTTAGAGCCTCATTTTAATCATCTTCTTGCAAATGCGAGTAGTCGTCACATCTCTTCTCAGAGATAAGCAGCCACCATTCTAGCGAATCTTTCACTCTGTATTTTTACATTCTCTGTACATTTCTTTCATTAATATAAATCATGTATTACTGTATATCTGTGTTTATGGTTTCATCTATGATACATTTATGTTATCTTATTGAATATCTGCGATATATTTGTGCATTTCTTTATTATATCTCCGCTCGCATTTCGTGTCGAAAATAATCGGGATCATAAAAATAGTAAATTACATTAATGATGCCCTAACTTATGAAATGGAGTGAGCCAATAATCGCCCAACTTAACAACCCAAACCAAGTTTTTAAGAGTTTAGTAGCTGGAGGGGGTAAGCACGAGAAAAACCCATGTTCCTTATTCACCCACCACTGGCTGCCAATATCATAACTGCCAAATCACCCATCATTTTTGTGCAGGATGGAGTGTCGGACCGAGTACTGGATTGAGTACTAGATGGAGTATCAGACTGAGTGTCGGAAGAAAAAACATACTACGATTTTGCCTTGTGACACCAAAAAATGTGAATTAGATACCTGGAAACATAAAAACATACTGAATTATAATCAAGATCATAATAAACCATGAATTATGCATACCTAGTGTAGATCATAGCGTTTTGGAACAAAATCCCTTCAAAAACTTCTCCAAAACATGAAAACGCATATATACTTTCGGAAAAAGTATCTAATAAACATCATAAAACTCATAATATCTCAGGCCCAACAATTTCATAGAGGAATACTTACATAGGGTGGTGGATGCCTCTTGGATCTCTGGAAATATTATAGTGGTCTTCAATACTACCTTTATCTCTCTCATCCCAAAGAGAGACAACCTAACCAAATTTGATATTTTTCTCCCAATCTCTCTCTGTACTAGAATCTACATGATCATCTCTAAAGTCATTTCTCACAAATTGAAGGAAATTATTTCAAAGTATATCTCTCCAGAACAATTTGGTTTTCTTGAAGGATGAAAAATTCATGATCCAGTTGGTGTTTCTCAAGAAGGATTACACTCAATAAAAACAAAAAACCTAAAAATCCATGATTGCAATAGTTAACCTCTCTAAGTATTTTGATCATGTTATTTGTCTCTTCATGTGCCTCATCCTCATCCACTTAGGCTTCAGCATACACTTTGTGGCATCGGTTATGGATTGCACCAACTCGATAGATTTTGCAGTCCTAATTAATGGATTATCTTCTCCCTTCTTCAAACCTAGTTGAGGTATTAGGTAGGTATGTCGACTCTCTCCCCTTCTCTTCCTCCTAGTAGCAGAAGGATTAAGTAGGGAACTTAGAGCTGCATCAACAAATGGTCCCTTAAAATGTATCTTAATTGGTAATTCATGCATTGTTTCACATTTACTTTTCCTTGACGACATTCTTATTTTCTATGATGGTTCAAAGTGCATGGGGGACAAGATAAAGAAAGTTCTAGACCTCTTTTGTAAATACACGGGTATGGTTATAAATTCTTCAACATATCTAAATCATTTGTTGGGGCCTATCTGAGTCTGAGAATCTCTATATCAATCAAAATTTCCCCTTTAGTTCATGTACCTTTGATGTTGGTTTAAAGTAATTAGGGTTCCATATCAAAGAAAATATTTATCTTAAAAAAGAATGGATTGGGCTCCTTGCCAAGATAGAAAACAAACTAATAAATGGTGTGTTACAGAATAATTTCCCTGTGGACAGGTGAATTTTCCCTTGGAGTACAGACCCCTCTACCAAGATAGAAAAGTACCTTTTGTCACTACCACTCCTATAGATTAATTATGTCCATCGAAAAATAGAGAAGGGGGGATAGTATGATGTACCTCACTTTCAAAGTTTGTCCAAGTTGCTCCATTTTGTGAGTTCTGAATAGTACCTGCAATGGATCACAAGAGTCAAACTACTATCTCCTACTCTAATGGATTAGACAAAATAGATCTATCTATGAAGATTAAAACAAGCATAGACAAGTACATGTGAACACATATTAGAAGGAAATAGGCCAAGTATATTGATCAGAACTTTAAAGAGAAACTTACAATCTTCAGATGGTGTTGCAACAACCTCTCCAAGTCCTCCTCATCCAACCCCTTGCTTGAAAGATCCACTATTATAATAACGATGCTTTGCTGATTATTTTTCCTCCTTGTTCACCATGAGAATGCCTCCATTTATAGGCTTTGAGAGCCTCAACCACCTTGGTTATATTTGGGATTAGTTGAGGATATGGCTCCATCAATTTTGGTATCTCCCTTAGATGTAGCCTGAGGGTTATATTTGAGACAAACCGACTCGGTCCATCCATAGTTGTATTTAGAGAAAAAGGGGATTTCCTCCAAGATTTTATCAACTAATTCGGTGATCCCTTAAAATGGGACACAGAGCGCTACAACACTCCCTGCTAGATAAACAAAGAGCGCTAGCACTCCCTACATATGAGAAGGGGAGCGTTGATCTTCCAAAAGTTTCCAAGATGACCATTTATCATAGAAAAACACTTTTTTCCGACTATCAAATGATGTGGCTTCTTATATTCTAATATTCTCTAGGGGTAGTATCAAGTGTTTCCAAGGTGTCGTTTGCGATGTGACACTTACGTGACAAGAATGAGACACTTTTGACAAAAGTGTGGCACTTATGACACTTACAACAATGAGAATGTGACATTATCGAAGTGAGGAATTTTGATGTGTAATAGATTTTCCCCCGAAGTGTGAAGTCAGAAGATGAAAGATAATGGTCGAAACACTTTGTAGATCATTTGAAGCAAGGGTATGGAGTTGGGGAACTGGTAGAAGCTACAGAAAACCATCCAACAATGTTAATATATGTTCCATTCCCAAGGTAGGCATACTTATGCTTGGATTATAAATGACTCAAAGTATGGCCACCAATAAATACACTATGGATCCATGATGAAATTTGACTAACGGTATGGCTACCAGAGATACAATGTGGATCCATACTTCTATGATATGAACTTATCGTAACCATGAAAAATACATAGTGGAGATACCAGATGATAAACATAGCCACATACCAATACAACGTGGATCTATATGACAACATAAGTATCAACATGCTCAAATGAATTCCTTCGCAACCTGGGTAAAGAATATAACAAAATGAATGCTCTACCTAGGGTCTTCATCCCAATCTTGATGTGGTACGAATCTATCCATTAGAATAGATGTTTTGATTTTGAACATGGTAGAAACCACTTGATTACCGATCATTGAGGTAAACCTTTAACAAGTATGAGGGAAATCACCAATGATGTCAATGACTCCCAAGGTAACCTATTACATTCCAACGAATTTGACTAAATGAGTTGAGGTCGAACATTCATGGAATCATCCTATCAGAGGTCGATAATGTAAACCTACTTTTGGAAGCGAGGAGGCTTTCCATTAAGGCATTCATGTCCCAAGATACTAACTGGTTTATAAGTGTAATTCATGGATAATGTTTTGAAGTCGATAGGAAAATACTTGTCAAAGGAGGGCCTTGATGTATCCCCCATCATCGACACAAAACTGACACAGGAAAGTGATGTAAGATGGTGAATTGGATGAGTACGGACTGACACAGGAAATGGAAATTTGAAATACTGCAGATGGATGGTTTGAAGTGAAACTTCCTTTGAACATGATGAGGCACAACAATTGACTTGGAAACATTGAATCGACAGGTACCAAGAATGTAATGTGACAGAAATAAGAGCACTCTTTGACTGGACGAAAAAGTATGGTGACACATGGAATTCATATGACTCAGAGACAAGAGGATTACCCAACTATAAGACAAGATGTAAACAAGTTCCACGTTCAAGGGCAACAATATTTTCCATGAAGGATTCCAAAAAACTTGACCCACTTCCTTCAATTTTTCCCCCACCTAGATAGATGAGTAGCTCTTTTTCAATTAACGAGCTTGAGGAGGGTAACACATACTCGATATAAAACTCACCTTTGGTAAGTTCCTCTTCCTTTATTTAACGAAATGGAAGAAGTAAGGGTCCATTCCCATATGGGTCCTTCAATGTGTAGTTTAGTGAGTCCATAGAAGGAAAACTCTGTGGTTTTTCATGTTTAGAGAGTCTGAAAAGAACTTAAAGGAAACTTCATGGATGACTTTTTCGTAAATTTAGTCTCCCAAGCCCGAAAAAAGTGTAAAACAATACAAGGGAGAAATTTTCTAATCATGATTGATTAGATTTTTCCTTCTTTGTAATTAGTCTCGTGAGGATAGAAAAGATAAACTACCACTCAAAAGATTCCCTTTCAAACCTTTTAACGAGTGTGAAAGGAAGCAAGATCAGTCGGCAATATTTTCATGTTTAGAGAGTCTAAAAATACCTTAAAGAAAACTCCAGGGGGTTCCTTTTTCGTATAACCTTTACGAGTCAAAAAAAGTGATAAAAGTATACTCAGTCACATTCTCATGTATTTACGAGCACGAGAAAGAAAAAAGACTAAGCTCGAATTGGTTTCATTTTTACACAAATTGAAATAAAATTAAACTATGCGTGTAATTTCCCAACATAATTTCCAAAGGTTATGAGGGATTTTCATGGATGCTTGGTACTCTGACGCTAGCTTGAAAAGCTAGCGGCTTAACTCCAGAATGATAATCAAAGGCTGGAGACATGCCCCCCCAAGCTTCGTTTCATTCGTCGACTTTGATATTGTCACTGGTTTTTGTATCAAATGGATAAAAAGGATAAGGGAGGATGAAAGTAAGGTTCAAATAAAAGACATAACGAAATACTTGACTCGAGATCTATGAGATATAGCTAAATACTCGACTCGATATCTATGATATCTAGTGAAAATAATCAACTTGATAGGAGAGGTGACTTTTTCATTTTTTAACGAGATTGACACTTGAAAAGAACTATGCTCAAAACCTTTGCTTCATTTTTTAACGAGATTTCCACAAAGAAGAAAAAATATGCTCAAGACCTATGTTTCATTTTTTAACAAGATTTCCACAGAGAAGCAAAAATATGCTCAAGAACTCTGTTTCATTTTTTAAAGATCTTTCCACAGAGAAGAATAACTATGCTCAATACCTCTCCTTAATCATGGCTTCCAAGAGGAAAATGATATGGAAGGAATACATGTCAAGGGACAAACATTAGCCATGGATTCCAGGAGATCTTCGCTAGATGGAAGAAAAAAACTATGGAAAGAATACATGTCGACGGACTCGATAAGGGTAGGGAGATCTGGCTTTAATATCCCTATCAAAGAGATGACCATGTCAACTACCAGATATAAGTCAGGAGAAGGGAGATATTCCCTCTCGTGCGAGGTTGAATGCATGGGTTAGGTCATTACATAATTGACCTGTGGCAGGGCGGACATCACTAGCATGTATGGACCATTCAGGGAAGTCGGATGGTTGAACATCAGATGAAGGTCAATGAATGAAATTCGGTTAATCGTTACTATTAGCACTATGTAATGTCTCAGGCTGAGGGAGAAATTGACAGAGGTAACCACAAAAACAATTAGATCCAAGGATCTAGCCCTCCAAGACTCAGAAAGGGATCTCTCTATATGATTTAACTTTGTTTGGGTTGGATATTAGGCTAGCTATCTAGTTTGGGGTTTGGTTTTTTAAATTGGTCGGCTGGAAAAGGTAAAATGGGACATTGGGAAATGGGGTCACTGGAAAGATAGGAACCTATGTTGGATCTATTCATATTAAATGAAATGAATAAGAGGGAACAAGATGGGAAATTCCACTAAGAAGAGGAGCAACTAAGAATTTCTGTACTTAACTTCAGATGAAAAACATATAAACCACTAAAGGCCGGAAACAGAATGTACCAGAAAAATTATGTTCTATTGATTTAATTTTAATGATTAGAAACTAAAAAACATAAAATGATTATAGAGAATGATAAAACATTTTACATAAGAATATGTACTTCACCAATATAAATGACACAAGAATCCTGTAAATGCCTCGACTGTATTATTTCTGTCAAAAAATGGTGTACAATAGCTCCCAAGATATTACATAACACACTCCAACCCATATCTTGACTCTCTTGGGTCTACATATATATACAAAACAAATTTCCCCATATGAGGGGTTGAATTCTTCATTATAGGAGAAAATCACAAGAAAATCTCCAACTAAACTGAAGACTAGGAAGTCAAAAATTGTTTTCCCCTTTTTACTCTAACTGTTTGAATGACTTTAATGACCCTTTAATTACATTAAAATGTTCATGAATAGTTCATATACATTTTATTACATCATCTAGACACCTCATAAGGTCAACCATGTCTTTGGAATTTGAATTGGACCAAGGAAAACTGAAAATTTATCCTACTAGTAAAATTCCCTGGTAAAAACACAATGAATTTTATAGAAACGTAGCATGATCTTTGAGGGTACCTTTGTAAGCCTTCCCTTCATAATTTTGAAAAATGGATGAGTTTTATGGATAGTTGAGAATGTCTGCTATCCTCCTGAACAATTAAATAAATAAAAAAGATAATCCAAGACATCACAAAACTGACTTTTCCACAACTGGTCTAGAAGCGCAACACCTGGGTGAAAACAGGGGCAGAAAGCAATTTTTCGCCACATTTTTTACTTTTTGCTGCAAAATTGATATTGACCTAGCCCACCAGTGATATATTTGAGATTTAAAATTTATAATCTATTCATCCCTGCTGAGAAAAGTGAATTTGGATCCTCCAGGAAAAAGCTTAGCATGGGCTCACTGCGCTTTTGTACATCAAAATTGTCAAATACCAAAAACTTCAAAAATTTGCTAGAATTGTCAAAATTCCTTACAATTTGTTTCTAGGACTCCTTGTGTAATGGATTTACGTAATCAGTGATACATCAGTCAAAATATCAAGGCTATCTCTCCTCTTTAGCTTCTTTAGGCCTTTCCTTAGCCTCTTTTTCATGTTTTTTAACCTAATCTTGCAAATCAAGTTCTTGGTGAAATAGTGTCTTGCCATGTTTCCCTGTAGCTTAGTGTCTCTGTTGTCCCTTTTCAATATCTTCTCCAAGTATTGGTTAACTCTCCCAAACCAATACTCCTTGTTTTCCTCAATCTCAACACCTATAGAGTGAACAGGGTTTTTCTGTGTTGTTTCCTTGTCTTCCACCTGTTCTTCTAAATCAATCAATCTTTTACCTTTGTCCTTTGCTTTGATGGAAGATGGATGACCTGGTGAAGTACTTTGATGCATCACTTTAAGCTTCAAACGTTTCTTCTCTTGTTTTATTAATGCTACCATGTGATTTTCCTTTAAAGATTATCCTTTATCTCTTGCATTTGTGCTTGTTGCTCCTTGATGATTTATGTATTTCATTTGTCTCCATGGTCAAACATCTCAAGCTCGTCAGGAATTTCTTTTTAAAATTTATGTAAAGGTAAGTCAGTTGTGTGACTAGGCGACTGCTCCAATGCTCCTTGAACCTGCTCAACTCTAGTGTCCTTAGGCAGTGTTCTAGTTTGTTCCCTAGTCAGAATTCTAGATGTAGTCATCCTTTTAGTGATTTCATGGGGGAAAACTAATATTTTCCTCTTCTTGTAAGTCTGTGAAAACTCTGGCATAGTTTCCTTTCTAATTGACAACTTGTTGGATGATCCAACCTCATGTGGCCTTGGTGGTGCTGATGGAGTGATTTGACTACTAGGTTGACTAGTAGCAAACGGAAAAGAAACTGTTTAGATGAATGTTTCCCAAGGTATGTTGATTTCTAAAATCTTTTGGAGGATCATGAACTTTACCAAACCATGATGAAAAAAAATTGTTTGATGATCTTTCCCTTTTCTCTGAACCTTTTCTATCATTTTGACCAAGCTCTTGAATAAGTAATGAGGCAAGTTGAGTGGCTTGATGGCAGTGAAATGCATCAATAGTCTTATCTGATACTGGTACATTCGTGAAAATCTCCCTTTGCAAGTGAAGTATTTCATGATCATCTTCATCAGTGGGGCATATATATCTAGAAACTCTCTGAAGGGAAAGATATGAGTAGGATTGTTTTTATAGTGTGGTTTTAGGAACACCTTGTAGTTTTCAATGTCCAAATCCATCCCTTTAAACCATATTTCTCCATGATTGGGAATACTTGTGGCTATGGCAATGGAATCTGTTGAAATGGTGAAGTATATCCCTGCAATTTTGGTCTTATCCTTCTTGAAATTGGTGGCAAAGAGACTGGTCAATTTAGCATGACAGCCCGCCTCTTTAATTCTTTCACAAAACCCTAGGCAGCCAACATCTTCAAATGATTTCTTAATTAAAGATGAGGCCATGATTTCTCTGACCTATGTTGGCTCATATATGGACACTTGTCCACCTTTATTATACCTTTTCTTCTGAGTATCATTTCTTCCAGTTTCCATGATGTAACCCTAGCTTTTAGTGGGAAAAGGAAAAGGTGTGGTATGTCTATGAAAACAGGGGGAAAAGGATTGTGAATTTAGAGGAGGAGAATGGGGGGTAATAGGAATAGGAAAGATGATGGGAAAATTATCAATGGTAGGAGTGGCTATTAGGAAGTGTAGGGGAGTGAAAATCCTTAATAATAGCGAGAGGAAAGTGTAAAATGAGTGAAACATGGTCCTAACCTAGGCAACTGCAAGAAGCACAGTGTAGGCTAGAGTTTGTAGGGAAAATGTAGAGAATGAAGTGAATATGCGTGGAAGACGTTTAGGAGAGGAATGTAGGGTGTAGGTGAAGGTAAATTGAGTAGGAAACTTAGGTGTGTTACAATTTTACCACTGAAAATAAGCAAAATCGCATGGATATCAAAAGCGCATCGAAACCCTAGGAGAGGGACTTTTACTAAATTTTCTAAGAAGAAAGATGCATGGGAAGAGTGCCAAATGCTACTTACTTATCAAGGATATGATGGAAACTCTAAAAAGAGGAAATGAACCTGTTTGATGCTTGATTGACCTCCAATTTCAAAAGCACAGCAAGTGAGCTGGAAGCGCAACAAGTGAGATGGAAGTGCAATAAGTGAGATGGAAGCACAGGAAGTGAGCTAGAATCACAGCGTAGGAGGTAACCTTGTTATTTGAGGACGAATTTTGATTCTCAGGTAGTTGGGATGATACTCAATGATGGAGAAGTGCTTCAATGAAAATGAAAAGAGAAATTTGAATGATTTGAATTGTCTTTTGTAAGATGGAGGTCGATTTTGCTAATGAAGGTGGTATGATACTTCACAAGGAGAAATTTCCTTTATTCTTTTGCCCATAATATTCTAACTCCCTTTAATGATGACTCAAGTGATGAATATGACTTACTTTAGGATGAAATTTCAAACATGAATCTTAGACCATGATCTGGACTATGACAATCATAAGCAGGTGGAGGGAGTAGCACTGACCTAGACACACTAACTAATGACCAGATTTTATTTGAAAATATAAAAATTTTGACCAAAGACCTTATTAAAAAACTTGAAAAAGCATATTTGATCACTGGCGACTAACTGAACTAGTAGACACTAACAGGGGCAAAGTCATCCGAGGAAAATAAGAAATCTGGGAGATTTCATGCGAGGAACAACATATAGAAATTGAATAATCACACTTCCTATAATTTATAGGACCCTAACATAGGCTCCAATTGGGGATGGAAGCTCCTTAGGAGGTTTCAAGAACACTGTAGACCAGGTAGCCTCATTCATTGGGCAATGAAACCAAGACATTTGACACTCAAATGACTAACAAACTAGACTGAAAACTGAATTGTATGCCAACAACTTGAAACTTTGCTGGAAACTGGAACTTGAAATAAAAACAAAACCAACACACTACTTCCTACTCTACTTAACTGAGTACACACCCAAATCAAGTGATATCGAAAATTCAGTGTAACCATGTTATCATTTTGTCTGTCTATTGAATCCTCTGCAAATGCTTTCTCATGAGTAAAAACGAAACTCTGGATGACGACAGCTCCAATAAAAAATTTCAAACAAGTTGGATTTTAATGAAATTGAATAGCATGAAACCACCAATTGACCTCAAGAGTGTTGCAAAAGGATCATCATAGGAATACATATTGGTTTCCAGTCCATTTAACAAATTACTACTTTGCTCTAGGTGGTTTCCGATTTTAAAACTTTCCCAACATCCGTGCTTTCTTGAAATTACAACCTAAAAATGTCATGATAAGGCCACAAGATTTCCTGTGACCTTCATGATGAATGTAATGAGACTTTTGATGGGATATATATTAAAACTGTAGGCCAAACTAAATCATTATCAATCTGATCTTCAAATTGACAGATGGCCAAAAGATGAGAATTTTGAACACAAAAATCATCCATATAATCACATACTGGATCATTGCAAATAACAAAGAGCTTTTGTAACCTATTGTGGATCAGTTCTGATGAAACTACATGATCTTGCATATATTCTTCATGTTTCACGCTTCCAGCTGCATTTTCAAACTGAATGTTGCTTGGTAACTGTGATTTTGGACTGAAAAAAGGTTATGTATTACAGACAACACTTTCCACAACTTCAGGAGATGGCTTCCAACTACTGTCAACTTGCTTATTTGCTTCCTTGGCAACATTATAATTTTCTCTTATCATTTCGAATGAAGAGAAACACAAAGGTAAGGAATCTCGATCAAGAAATTCATTGTCTTCTCTGTGCTCAGTATCAAAACTGAAAGACTAATGAATTAAAACTCCCTCACCCCTGTTTTTAGGCTCACAAACAACTAAAGGGGGAACACTAGGACTGCAGAACCAATCCAAATAATCAAATATTGAATCATTCAAAATCAAAGAAGGTTGTTGCCATTTTAAACTAGCTTCAAACTGCTTCTCTTCTTTGGTGAGTATATAATTTTCCTTTATCAATCCAAATGTAGCATAACATAAAGGTAAAGAGTTACCGTCAGCGGATTCATCACTCTCTTTGTGATCACTGTCAGGGCTACAAGACCGCTCACTCTATTCAGAACTTTCATTAAAAAATTTCCCCTCGGTCATAAAACCCATGTGCAAGATGACTACCTTCCTTAGATTGTTGAAAACATGATGCAGGTTGCTCTAAAAAATTAACATCGAAATCACCATCATATTCATCGTACTTAGGCAAATCAACTTCACAATAAACATCATCAACCATGAACATTGAGAAAGAAAGTTGATTGTTTTTATGTTCATCTATAAATCTAGTTTTAGGACTGTCCACAAAAGAATATATAAAATCATCAGCTTCTAACTGAGGACAACATGAATCATCAAAAGGAAAATTTGGACTAGCAACTTCTTCTTGTTCTATAAAATTTGCTTCAGCAAGAGATCTTATTGGTTGCTTTGTAGCTATGATTTCATCTTACAGCGTTAAATTTTCTATCAGTCTTCCCACGATTTTCATCACTTTGTCCAACTTATGGTCTGACAATGGGGGAATATCCTCTTTCATTGCTTCCTTTCTTCCAGCTTCCATACTGGCCCTTTTTATCAACAGATTGGCTTCCACATCAACCACGGATTTTTGCATGTCATACAAAGTGGCAAGGTTCCTCTCTTTGAGTTGATAAGCAATCTCAGCCTCAAAACTATCTGAAAAATTGAGCATAACCAAACCGGGAGGAGGTTTTATATCTGTAGGCATGGAATTATAAACTTTATTAAACCTAGTTGAGAACCCTTGGACTGTTTCACCAGGCTGCCTCTTTAAGTTTCGATATTCATCTATAACCTGAAAAGGGTTTATTTTAACCTCCCATCTCTCAATGAAAACATATTCAAGTTGTTGGAATGAAGGAATACTTCCAGCTATCAGACCTTTATACCACCTTCTGACTTCTCCTACAAGGCTTTGAGAAAACAGCCTCAATTTCACATCCTCATAATCAACCTCCTCCAAATCCGTAAAATCAATAATTCTATTGACATGATGCTTTGTTGTAATCTTACCTATGTAATCAAACTTAGGTATCCTTTGCCCATAATTCTGTGGTAAATCATGCAAAGGGGTTGAAAATTTAAATGGATCATATCGGGCAGCAAATATGACTTTTTTTGAGAGGAAACTATATCAACTGGGCTATTTTTGACATCTAAATCTTATTTAGGGATACTATTACAACCAAGAAATGTACTTGCAGTCTCACTAGGATGACAAAAACTTGTCAAAGGGGGCTCATGTACTGTTTTGCAGTCCAAATTGGAATAAAATAGACTGGAAAAAGTCTCTTTGATGTACTCAGGAAAAAATAAGAGGCACTGAATACAATAGAAAATCATATTTTTCAAAGATTTCAGGTTTAAGTACTTGAATCTCACATGCTTTTTCCCATCCTTCTTTAAGATTTTTTTCCTTCTGTAAATCTGTTCTGAAGATTTGGCGTTGCCAATAAAACCTTGGAATTTGGATTCTTCGAAGTTGGAGACGCCAGGTGAATAATACACACAGCATGCTTAGTGTCTCACTATTGTTCACCATCAGTAGTCAGATCTAGAACCTGATACACTTTTTTGAGGAAAGTTCCCCAGTATGGTCGCCACTATGTTAGCACTCATTTTCTCAGGATGAGGGAGAAATTGACAGAGGTAACCACAAAACCACTTAGATCCAAGGATCTATCCCTCCAAGACTCAGAGAGGGATCTCTATGTATGATTTAACTTTGTTTCGGTTGGATATTAGGCTAGCTATCTAGTTTGGGCTTTGGTTTTTTAAATTGGTCAGATAGAAAAGGTAAAATGGGCCATTGGGCAATGGGGTCACTAGTTTGGTCCAATCAAGACAGTTTCTACAAGAAATGAATAAGAGGGAACAATATGGGAAATTCCACTAAGCAAAGGAGCAGCTAAGAATTCCTCTACTTAACTTCAAACAAAAAACATATAAACCACTAAAGGCCAGAGACAGAGTGTACCAGACAAATTATGTTCTATTGATTTCCTTTTAATGATTAGAAACTAAAAAAACATAAAATTGTTATAGAGAATGATAAAACATTTTACATAATAATATGTACTTCACCAATATAAATGACACAAGAATCCTGTAAATGCCTCGACTGTATTATTTCTGTAAAAAAATGGTGTACACTAGCTCCCAAGGTATGACATAACACACTCCAACCCCTCTCTTGACTCTATTGGGTCTACATATAGATACAAAACAACTTTCCCCATCTGAGGGGTTGAATTCTTCATTATAGGAGAAAATCATAAGAAAATCTCCAACTAAACTGAAGACTAGGAAGTCAAAAATTGTTTTCCCCTTTTTACTCTAACTGTTTGATTGACTTTAATGACCCCTTAATTACATTAAAATATTCATAAATAGTTCATATACATTTTATTACATCATCTAGACACCTCATAAGTTCAACCACGTTTTTGGAATTCGAATTGGGCCAAGGAAAACTAAAAATTTATCATGCTGGTAAAATTCCCTGGTAAAAACACAATGAATTTTACAGAAACGTGTTGGGTATGTGTTATATTCTTTGCATGTGTGTGTGTGTGTGTGGGTGCGCTACAACAACTGCGTCTGGTAGTCCGTTAAGGGATTAATCCCGGATTAAGGGATTAGGGTTTTGGTATCTACGGAATACCTAAAAACATTGTATATATTGTATGGCGAATGGTGAAATTCGAGATAATGAAAAAAAGAAAGGTTTTCCCGGTTGAGGGTTTCCGGTAAAGATCTCTGTGTATTCTATGTATGAGCCATTGATTAATTTCTGTATTGCTTAAGAATATATATATGCATTGCTTTACTTCGCAGGTTTAAAACTTACAAAACGTAGCGTGATCTTTGAGGGTACCTTTCGAGGCCTTCCATTGATCATTTTGAAAAATGTATGAGTGGTATGGATAGATGAGGATGTCTACTATCCTCCTGAACCATTAAATAAAAAAAACAGCCAGTCCAAGACATCACAAAACTGACTTTTCCACAATTGGTCTAGAAGCGCAACCCCTGGGTAAAAACAGGGGTAGAAAGCAATTTTTCGCCACGTTTTTGACTTTTTGCTGGAAAATTGATAGTGACCTAGACCACCAACGATATATTTGATATGTAAAATTTATAATATATTCATCCATGCTGAGAAAAGTGAATTTGGATCCTTTAGGAAAAAGCGTAGCGTGGGCTCATTACACTTCTGTACATCAAAACTGTCAAATACCAAAAACTTCAAAAATTTGCCAGAATTGTCAAAAATCCTTGCAATTTGTTTCTGGGACTCCTTGTGTGATGGATTTACATAATCATTGATGTTAGAAAAATATTACCGCGGAGCAATAAAATAAAACAAATGCGGACACAAAACACAGAAGATACATAATACATGACAGACACAAATTTACGTGGTTCACCCAGTGTGGGCTACGTCCACCAGAGAAATTCCAAGGTCCTTCCTTTATTATTATCCAGCAAATGAAGGGATACAACCTACAACAAAACCCACAATAACTTCCTCTTCTTTCTCTCACAGTCTCCTCTCTCAGAATACAATACTCGCCATAATGAATAGCCTCAATACATTTCCCTCATAACAGAGGGTTGCGTTCTAGGGAAAAAAACCCTAACATAATTTCTATCGTTAGATCTACGTCCTTATAATGAACGGTCTAGATTTACAATGAAATTACAATATACATTTACAAGGCAATTTTTCCTTCGGGGGCTTCACCCTCGAACCCTGCAGAGGGGGTACCCCCCCTCTGCACTTCCCCGTGTGGAAGAGTGTACATACTTATGAGGTGTAAAGTCTTCATGGGGTATAAACACAGCTGAAAGTAAGGACCTATGAATCAGGAACATAATCAGGCTCCACAACCAACAATCTCCTACTTGGAGATTGATCTCAACAACTCCACCGCTGTTATATATGTTGGACTCTGAACCTTCTTGGACCTGTCAAATTTCTCATCTTCATCTTCATTCTTGAAGACCAACTGAAACTGAGCAGGAACTCAGTTTCTCTCTAGTTACTCCCTTTGTTAACATGTCTGCAGGATTCTGGCTAGTGTGTATCTTTTCCAACTTCAAATTTCCATCTTCCAAGGTGGATCGTATGAAGTGGTACCTCAATTGTATATGCTTAGTATTTGAATGGAAGGCTGAGTTCTTTGCAAAATGAATTGCACTCTCACTGTCATAGTACAACCTGCTATTCTCCTTCTTCTTTCCGAATTCTTCCGTAAACCTTTGCAACCAAATCATCTCTTTACTAGCCTCTATAGAAGCAACATACTCTACCTCTGTTGTTGAAAGTGTAACAACCTTTTTCAGTTTCGAAATCCAAGTTACTGTTGTTCCACCTATAGTAAAAACATACCTTGTGGTTCTCCTCCTATTGTCTTTATCACCTTCCATATCTGAATCAACATATCCCTATAGAAAAGTGTCTGAACCTCCAAAACATAATGCATGAGTAGAAGTACCTCTCAAATACATGAGAATCCACTTTACTTCCTCCCAATGTTCTTTACCTGGATTGTTCATATACATGCTCACAACTGCACTGCATGTGCAATATCTGGTCTTATGCAAACCATTGCATACATCAAGTTGCTAACTGTTGATGAATAATGGACCCTGGACATGTATTATATCTCCTCCTGTGTCTTGGGACACATTTCCTTAGTTAATTTGAAATGGCTGGCCAAAGGTGTACTAACTGGTTTTGCATTATGCATTCTAAACCTCTCCAACACCTTCTCTGTGTAC
>WSFP011420204.1:0-23082 GCA_009831015.1 Picea engelmannii
ATAGGTCAAATTTGTCTGAAAGACCATGTGCGGAGCTGTGAGGAATCCTAGAGCAGTATTCCTCAAGAGAAGTGGGTGCATAAATTCATTAACACGTTGGACACAACACCTATCAATCGGTATCTTCAAGCAGAATTGTGCCTCATCACTACAGATTGGAGAGTCAGACAGTTGTGCACTACGTTGGGACATAATGGATACTACAAGAAGTTCATTAAGGGTCATGCACATATTACAACACCTATGGAGAATCTTTTGAAAAAATATTGTCAATTTCAATGGACATAAGTATGCCAGTAGAGCTTCGACATGATGAAACAGAAAATGGTTACTGCACCCATTCTAGTTTTTCCAGATTGGAGTAAGGAATTTCATATGCATGTCGATGCATATTCTATTGCATTAGGAGAAGTACTAGAACAACCAGGAGCGAGAGATATTGACTACTCGTTAGCCTTTGCTAGCAGGAAGCTCTCAACAGCTGAGATAAATTACACTACCACTGAAAGAGAAGGATTAGCCATGGTATATGCACTGCAGAAGTTTCGTCAATACTTGTTGGGAGGACACTTTAAGATGTTCACTGACCAATTTGTGATGAAATACTTAGTCAACAAGCCAGTGTTGGGGGAAAGGATATGCAGATGGCTTCTGTTATTTCAGGAATATGATTTCGAAATTGTGGTAAAACCAGGAAGGATGAACAAGGGACCTGACCACTTGTCTAGGTTGGAACATGGAGAGGAACCTACTAGTTTGGAGGATATACTTCCATATGCACAGTTGTTGGCCATCAGGAAGATTGATAATCACTTCACTGAGATAGTTCAGTTCCTATCAACAGGAATGGCACCTTGCGAATACACAGTCATTCAGAAGAAACAATTGGTAGTGAGCACTGTAGATTTTTCACTTATAGTTGGACAACTATATAATATGGGACCTGATGAGATCCTAAGAAGATGTGTTATGGAGGCAGAAAGACCACTAATTATGGCAGAATCACATGAAGGTATCACAGGAGGAAACTACGCAGGGAAGGAAACAACACAAAAGGTTCTGCGAGCTGGCCTCTGGTGGCCTACTTTACACAGAGATGAGAAAGAATACTACAGAGCCTGCAATGTATGCCAAAGAGTTGGGAAGCCATCCAGAAGAGATGAGATGCCTTTATCACCCTAGCTAACCTTACAGGCATTTGAGAAATGGGCCATTGACTTCGTGGGACCTATCAACCCACCAGGGAAGCACATAGGATCATGATACATCACCACTGCGAAAGAGTATTTGAATAGATGGGCCGAAGCAAGAGCAGTTAAGGACTGTAGTGAAACTATAACTATGTGTTTAATATTTGATGATATCATAACCAGGTTTGGATGCCTGAAGATCCTTATGATAAATCAAGGCACCCATTTTATTAATAAGACTATTGAATCCCTGAATCGGGAATTTGAAGTTTATCACCAGAAGAGAACTCCATATCATCCATAAGAAAATGGTACAGTTGAAGCCTTCAATGAGATCCTAGAGATTGCGATGATGAAGATTTGTAGTATAAATAGAGATGACTGGGATTTGAGTACCAATAGTATTATGGGCCTATAGAATCACTTGTAAGAAGCTGACAATGCAAACCCCATTTAATTTGGTTCATAGTTTAGAAGTGGTTGTACCTATGGAATATTTAGTTCCTAGACTGCGAATTGCATCTTTCAGAGATATGGATGACACTAGTGCACTGCAAGATAGACTTGCACAATTGGTAGAGCTCAAGGAAGACAAATTTATTGCAGGATTCCATTAGCAGGTACATAAAGAATGAGAAAAGGATTACCATGACAGACACATCTGGAAGAAAGCCTTTAAGCAAGGAGATCTGGTATTGGTATATGATAGTAAATTCATGAAGCATCCAGGGAAGTTCAGAACACACTGGCTTGGACCTTATGAGGTTTCCTATGTTACAGAAGCAGGAGTTGTGTAGTTAAAGACTTTAAAGGGACAATGGAAGGAAGGTTTGGTAAATGGAAGATGATTGAAATTGTACTATGACAACCAACTACCTCGTAGCTCTTAGTAAATGCAAGAGAAGAAGGGTCTAGGTACCAGGTGCAGTTGAAACTGGGTTCTAGAAGTAGAAAAGACAGTCTGAACATAGTGGGGAGGTATAGAGGTGAAAGCACAGGCTGCGCTACACAATCTGAAGTTGAGGAGACATGGAAGGTTCATATTAAAGTGCCTCGAGACGAGTCACAGGTGAGTGTTGGGGGCTTGATGGCCCTTGGGTATGGATTAAGGAAGAAAAGAAAGAAAAAAGGAAGAGGAAAGATGAAATATGAACTGTGTGGAAGACATACCGATTGATATTAGGTCGAAGTGGTGAAAGAATAAGAAAAGAAGGAGCAAAGTATGGGAGAACGAGTCGTTGGAAGAGAATACAGAGGAGAACAGAACAACAGGGAAGATGGATTGTGGACAAGTCAACAAGAAGAACAAGCCACTGGTAGATCCTTTGGATCACTTCATGGGAAGAAAGGAAAGACAGGCTGGCGAAGCCCAGAAAACATGGGTCAAGTTGACCTAGGGTTTTAGATTCCTAGGGTTTTGGTATCTAGGGTTTTGACACCTAGGTTTAAGCCTAAGGTTGTCGATGAGATATTGTAATGTATAAATATAGGTCTAGAGGACCTAGAGAGGGTTGGTGTTAAGTCTGTTTAGAATCAGTGCTAATTTGATTGAGAGTTTATCATTGTCATCATGAGAGAGAGAGAAGTGTTGAGTGTGGAAGCCTTTTAGTATTGTAAGATCTTCGGCTAGGTATGAAGATCAACCCTGTAGCTGGGTGTGTAAGGAGGGGAGAGAAAGAGAATAGATATGCAGGCTAAGAGATTATATAGAACTGTATGTTTTATATAATATCAAGAAACACAGTTCTATGGACGTATCCCTAGGGAGAGGGTGAACCACATATATATTGTTGTTATGTGTGATTGATGTTGTGTTATTTTCCTTTGTTATATTGTAGATGCATTATTGTGTTAGATTTGAAATATGATTGTGCGAAGTAGGAATGAGCTGGTGAATGTTATCTAGATGTTGTGTAGCTATCTTATTGGATCCACTTTGCATTTCCTCTAGTTGTAGACACCTGTGTCCTGCAACCCCCTATTGCTACTTTGGGTGAGACTTCATCTGCTCATAGGTGTTGTCGAAAGGTCCAGTAGTTAGGGCTTGTTGGTGTGTTGTTGAATCGTTGAACCCTGGGTCTGTCCTATGCCAAAAAATAAAATCGTTGAACTCCTGATGAACTCCTGCAAATAAAATATTGTGCACATCAGTAAATATGTACCTTTCCAACCAGTCTTATGTAATAATGCTAAGTTTCTTGTTCTAAGATTCGGCAAGGATCCTTTCTTGTTCTTCTATCCAGTTTTGAATTTTTGTCTTGGATGGAAACCACCTTGACATTCCCTCAAGAAGATCCTGATCTTGGAAACAGAACCATTTGTTGGCACAGGGGCAGACCCAGGGTTCAACTCTAATAGCGCACCAACAAACCCTAACTAATGTCCCTTATGGCAACACCTACAAAACATTTGAAGGCTCACCTAAAGTAGCAATAGGGGGGTTGCAGAACACATGTGTCTACAACCAGAGGAAATGCAAGATGATTCCAAAATAAAAATGCAAAATAACCCATATATTATTAATAATATTATGCTTAACTTCACGAAGTAAATTGTATCTTCTTATCTTCGACAGGAAAAATAACAGTGCAATAATAGTGTAAAAAGTAGTAAATAACAAAGCCTCAACCACATAGAACAACAAGATTCAAGAATTTATGTGGTTCACCGTCTCCCTAGGGATACAACCATAGACCTGTGTTTATTGATAGAATAGATGAAAATATATAGTTCTATTTGTGCACTCAGTTATAGATCCTTCTCTCTCTTCCTCTTTATTTCCTATCCCTATGCACCTAGTTGCAGAGTCGATCTTCACACCCAATTGAAGATCCAAAATACAAGAATACCCTAAACGTAACACCCTTACATCTCAACACCACTCTTGCCTCTATCTCAACTCTTCTAGACCTCTATTTATACATTCCATGACTCTTAGAAAACCATGGACCGAAGCCCAGGTGCCAAAATCCTAGGTCCACATAACCCTTATTTTAAGGACTTCACTGACTTGTTCTTCCTTCTTCTCCGTGAGGTGATCCAAAGAATTCATTACTGTCTTCTTCCGCTTGTTGACTTGTCCATCATCTATCTTCTTTATTGTTTTGTCTTCCTTGATATTCTCTTTCAACATCTTGATTTCCTTTACTTCGTTTCTTCTTTTATGCTTCTTTAACCACTTTGACCCTTCCTCGATTTGTGTGCCTTCCGCACACTTCATACTTTTTCTTTATTCTTCCTTAATCTCTATTTCTTCCTTAATACATGACCAAGGGCCAACAATTGTTTTCGTCTTCCTTCATCATTAATTGTTCGAACTTAGGTTTGAATATTTTAAGATTCAAAGTTTAGCTCCTTTGACTTTGGCATCTCCTTCATTAATATTTTGAAGCTTATCCCAAATATGCTTTGTAGACTTGCAATTCATAACCTTGACAAATACTGAATCAACCATACTGCTCAGAATGGGGCCTTTAGTCTTTGAATTTTTCTCACTGAGTTTTTCCATATTTGTTAGCTGGGGGAGTGGATGGTGTTGTACATATGTCTACTACTAACTTCCAAACATCAAATCCATGCGCCTATAAAAATGTTTTCATCCCTTTGTTCTAGAAGGCATAGGTCTGACCATCAAATACCATTGCTCCAATCTTAGCGTATTACATGATCTCCTTCCAAGGGTTAGACTTCTTCTTGAAGGACCTTCCATGATACCAATTATTGGAATACTGAGACAGGGGGTGAATCAGTATGAGCACTTTTATTACTTTTAACCACAATAAATAGTATTCAACATTATTAAGCAATTTATCATTATAATTCAATATATCATCGGTATTATAATCATAAGCAACATCATATCAACAATATCACATCAGATATGCAGTAAACCATAATTTACATGGAAACCTAACTGGGAGAAAACCACGGAATGATTCTCTTATATGTCAAAAGAATATATTCATAGGAAGCACCAACTTCCCAATTCTCCAGCTGCAACTAGAAGGAGGATACAACCCCCTATTTACAGGGTCCAACCTGAAGGAAGCTACAACTCCCTAAATTTTCTCACTCCAACAAAAAAGAGGATAGAACCCCATGATTCTCAGGATCCAACCTAAAGGAAGATCCAACTCCCTGAGTTATCTGTCTCCAACAAGAAGGAGGCTACAACCCCATTTCCTTGCCCCATCCTTCCTCCCTGAAATATAAGTGTAGAACAAACTATCACTACCACAATCATTTCCACTGTCAATCTGTCACTGTCACTGTCATTGTCACTGTAATTGTCACTATCTTTTCCACTATCTCATCAACCTATGTATATCAATCATGTGCCACAACTAGAACCTATACCATACAATGCATCAACTATGTACCAACATATGTACCATCACATGCATCAATCATGAACCATAAGATGTGCCAAATGTAAATACCGTAACATCAATAATGAGTAGATAATCATGTATCAAATCATGTACCATGTATTAGAGCATCAATCATGTATAGAACCTATACCATATGCCATAGCATCAATCATGTATATACATGTACCACATACCATAGCATAAATCATGTATATACATGTACCACATACCATAGCATAAATCATATATAGACTTGTACCATATCATCAATGAAGTGCCGCAAAGAACCAAATCATGTGCCTCATGCATATGCCACCATACATCAAGAGTATACCTCAACCATACATCCACATCTCAAGGATATGTTACAACTAATGAACCATAGCAGTCATGTCATAACCAGATACAAGAGAATACCTTAATCAATCATGTAGCCAATATGTACCTCAATCATGTGCCAATTCCAAACATGCCTCAAGCATGCACCATACCATAACCAAGTGTAACCTTCAAAACAAGCACATAAACATACATATACCTTTGTAGTTGACCTAATTCACAATAGTCTTGACTTGTATGCTTTATTTTGACTTCAGGGACTTGGTACAAGCATCTTCCCTAAATCTGTTTTGTAATCGCGGGACTAAGACATGATGTAATGTGGGGCCTCGGGTGACAGTCACTATGCAACCCGTGGGGATGCCTCATAGGACACTAGTTGTATGAATCGCGGGGATCAACTAAAATAGGGTTTTTACCTAAAACCATAGCTCTTCTCTGTGATCTTGAAACTCCCGCACTTCTCACTTGTCGCTACCTCATATTTCTCTATCACAAAATTGCCAAACAAATCATTATTTCACTAGAAGATGTTCAATAAAATAAGTGAGTGAATGTACTTGTTAATGACTTATTGACGTGTATAAATAATTTTTCTAGGTAACTTCCTTCCTTAGTTTAAGGTATTCTTGACTTTCTTGCTGCAACCTCTTTTCACTTAATTAATTCTTGTTACAATCATTTAGGGCTTCTAGACCATTCTTTGGGGCTTCCAACTTTACAATTCCATAACTCCCTGACTGTGAGGAACCATGTGGCGTACCACATATCACCAGAAACAAAATGATGAGGAATATCCATCCATGAGTGAGTTACCTACATTTTCACTATCCTTCATGGTATTTTTCTTTGATCAACTTTGGTTTCCATAACCATACCCTTGGGGCTACTAGATTTCTTCAAGGTTTGACATCAATGACAACCAATATTTCAATAGTAGAAGACCTTATGACACTAAAAGGAAACATATCAATATTGGATCTATGTAAAATATCACAACAATGAAATATTTTACTAGATGCCTTGAAATATAATGGAACCCCCCCTCTCATTTATTTTAAACTCATAAAAAAAGTAGATGATAACAATACACAAAAAGAAGAGATAAATGTGGTGGATAATGAACGAAAATCCAAATCCTCAAATCCTCCATTTTCGCTCACGTTTTAAATTTTCATCATTGTTTAGTGGAGTTAGGAGCCTATTCCAATGTTATGCCTTATTCTACATGTAAGAAGTTGAATGCAACCTCGACTTTAAGTTTAATGCACACAATTCAATTGGATCCCAAAGTACACCAGGTTATTCATATAGTAGTGGTTGTCATCCTTAAAGCAGATGGTTTACTCATTAGTTGAGATTGGTCACAAAAGTTACAAGGTTATTTTGCATTGGATAGGTCTCATCCTTAGTTTCCATGCAATAATCAACCTAAAAAGATTATAATTTATAGAGAGAGATACATGAAACACACAATGATAGAACTTGAAGAAATGAATGAGCCAACCTCTTTAGAATGTCCTATTTTAGGAAACTACACATTATATTCTTATTTCAAAATTTTCATTACTCAAGTTTAGGGATACATGAAATTCAAAGGTATGAAATAAATTTACAAAACAATTTTTCACTTAAAGAATGAGAGTGTATTAGAGATGTAGAAAATAGAGGTTGTGTTAAATTAAAAGAAAATAAAAGAGTAGAAGATCACAATAAGAACACAACTAAACTTGAAGATGCATCTAATGTATGGAATTTGTATGGACTTTGTATTTTGACAAATATAAGTGTTCAGAAGGAGCTAGGGATGTTTGTATGAGAATAGGTCCAAAAGGTAAAAACAATTTCTTGTCTTGCAAGCTAGAGTTAAAATTCACTAATAACACCACTGAATACGAGGAATTAGTTCAATGTTTTAAGAAATACCTCGACATGAAGATTCATAATATTCAAGTCTTTAGTGACTCTGAGATTGTTGTAAGAAAAATAAAAAATACTATGCATTGAAATTATTTATATCTCAATAATTATCAGCAAGAAGTGCACACATTAATTGATAACTTTCCGCCATTCAACATTACCATTGTACCTAGGATTGAAAATATGGTGGTTGATTCATTGTCTATTGTTGTCTCCATATTATCCCCATTGGATTAATTTTAAGCGGATAGGTTCATCATTGAATTTTTATATCGAACTTCTTTGATAGATAATGTGAAAAACTAGATATTCTTTGAAGGGAATGAGAATATTCTTCAGTTCCTAACCAATGGTGAAACCTTTAAGGATCTAGCTATAGATGATGATGATTTTCAGGAGAATACTAAACAAGAAGTTGTGAGTATGCATACTATGCCTAAGGGAGTTTTCAGTCTTGAAAGGTTGTTTAACCTCCAAAGTAGATTCAAAGGGTTCATAAACGTGGAAACAGGTAGTTTGAGTTTGGGACATGAGGTAATTAATCTAATCTAGGCACCATAATTTAGTATTCACCTGAAATAATCCGTAGAGAACTAGGCACCATAGTTCAGTATTTGTATGGTCATACAATAATAAAAACTTATGACACATGAATCATCCAACACACTATCCCAATGAAAAATGAAATAAAATCTTTTCAACAAAAACTGTGGCGGGCTCACCCTTCCCTAGAGCCTCATATCCAAATGGAATTGAATAAAATTCTAGATGCTCAAATTATTTTTTAGGTTAGGAATTAATCTTCGGTGGATAACATGGTTTTTGTGAGAAAGAATATGGGAGAAATATACTTATGCGTTGATTTCTAAAAGTTAAACAAAGCCTCACAAAATGATAATTACCTAGTTCCACCAATGGAACAACTCATGCAAACCTTTTCGAGATCAGAGATATTCTCATTACTTGATAGATTTTTTGGATATAACCAAATCTTGGCGACTAAAGAAGATAGACTCAAAACCACCTTTTGTAATAGGGGAACCTTCACTTACAAACAAATTCATTTTGGATTAATCAATGTTGGGGTTGGATCCACATTTATGAGGGAACTAAATGAAACACATAAATAGGATAGAAACACAGAGACATAATAATACTCAATTTATATTAAAGAATGAAATATGCAGAGACTGTAAAAGAAAATACAAAGTGAAATGAACTCAGTAGAATGGTGGTAGCTTATCTCCGAGAAGAGATGTGATAGCTACACACATCCGAAAAGGCATTTTAACATAAAACATCAATGATAAAACCCTAAACATACAAAACCCTAACCATAGAAGATGAACAACCAAAAGATTTGTGGGCCCTGATGTGGTTAGTTGAAATTTCAACTTTTCAGGGATGTTACATTTTCATATGATCTTCATTTAGGGAACTTGGTAGCTCGTTAGAAAGGCCTAGATGATAAGTACATGTTGGTTATGGAGATTGATTATCTTCTTGATTCAGAGGTCTTTTTTTTATCCCCGTTTGGACACCATTTCATGACGGGGGTTGTGGGGGGGATTCCCCCCCCCCTCATCTATTTCCAAGGGGGGCAAGGGGGGTGGAGACAATCCTTTGGAGCACCCTCCTAGTGGGGGATTCAGGGGAAAGGCCCCCAAAGAAAAAAAAATGGAAAATTTTCCTCTTAAAATATTGTAATTTCGTAGTCAATCTAGATTGGTCATTATAGGGTCGCATAAATGATGGTAGAAGTTATGTTAGGGATTTTTTCCCTAGAAGGAAACCATATTTTATGTATGAGGGAATTGTATTTGGGTTGTATTTGAGTGCAAATATTGTATTATGAGATGATATTGTGAGAGAAATAACAAGAAGTTACAACGAGTGTGTTGTAGGATGTATCCCTTCAATTGTTGTATAATAATAAAGGAAAGGACCTGGAGATTTATCTGGTGGACGTAGACCACATTGGGTGAACCATGTATATATGTGTCTCTATTGTATTGTGTATCTTCAGTGTTTAATTTTATTTCTTTGTGATCATGTTTTTATAACAACTGATATCTAAGTGAAAGGTAACTCACAGGAAAAGAAGATTCTTGGTTCAAGTGGGAGTAATGGTGGAAGATGGAAAGTTCAAGGTCGAGAAATTTAATGGAAAAAACTGTAAGTTATGGAAGATGCAAACTGAATATTATTTATATCATAAGGATCTTTTCCTACCATTTGGCGAAAAAGAAAAGAAATCGATGAGTATGAAGGACGAAAAATGAATATTCTTGACAGAAAGGCATTAGGAATCATATGATTGTGCCTTGCAGCATCAGTGGCTTTAAATATTTAAAAATAAACAACAATGGAGGATATGATGAAGACATTGGCTGAAATATATGAAAAACCATCAGCCTCCAATAAGGTATTTTTAATGAGGCAATTATTTAATATGATTATGTTAGAAGGTGGGTCTGTTGCCAACCATTTAAATGAATTTAATACGGTTACTAATCAGCTAAGTTTTGTAAAAGTGGATTTTGATGATGAGTTTATGGATATTAAAATCTTATGCTCATTTCTAGAAAGCTATAATGGCTTGGTCATGGTCGTAAGTAACTCTATCTATAGTTCAAACACTTTTAAATTTTATGATGTTCTTAGTGTCATCCTTAGCAAGGAAATGAAATGGAAAAGAATAGGCGAGACATAAGGTAATGCGTTGACCATGGAGAATAGGGGAAGACAAAAGGATAGAGGGAAGAACTCAGGGAACTATAGGAATTCTAGGAAAGAAAGATCCAAATCTAGATGAAGAAAGATAAATTGTTGGAATTGTGGAAAGATAGGACATCTGAAGAAATACTATAGAGCTCCAAAGAAACAAAGAGACAGATAGGAGGAGAAAAATCGGGAAGCAAATGTAACAGGTGATGTGTTACAAGATGCTTTGATTCTTTCTTTAGACAATATTACTGAATCTTGGATAGTAGATTCAGGGGCTTCATTTCATGCCACACACCATAGGAAATATTCCCAAGATTATGTTCAAGGTGATTTTGGACAAGTTTATTTCGGTGATGATGAACCATGTCAAATTGTTGGAATGGGTAAGGTACAAATAAACAAAAATAACGGAAACAAATATTACTAAAAGAGGTGATACATATACCATATCTGAGAAGAAATCTAATTTCAACAGGATAGTTGGCAAGTGAAGGTTGTATATCTACATTTATAGATAAGGCATGGAAAGTCACTAACGGATCATGGTAATGGAAAAAGGAGAAAAGGTAGTACATTGTATTTATGTATTGGTAATGATAACTCTTCAATTTATTTAGCTTCTATAGGTGTGGATACAACATTGTGGCATCATAGGCTTGGACACATTAATTAGAAGGGGATGCAGATACTTCACAAAAGGAATTTGTTTCCAGAACTTAAACAAGTTGATTTGGATTTATGTGAACATTGTGTTTATGGAAAACAAAAGAGAGTCAAATTTCTCAGTGTTGGGAAAGAAAATAAGAGTGAAAAGTTAGAGCTTGTGGATACATATGTATGGGGACCATCTCGGGTATCATCTCTTGGTGGCTCTTGTTATTATGTTAATTTTATTAGGGCCTTCAAACTCCTTGGATGGTGGCATTCCAGAGGTGGCATGGACAGGTAAAAAGGTAAATTATTCATTTGGGAAGACTTTCGATTGTGAAGCAATTGTTTGTATTGATAAAGAAAATAGAACAAATCTTGAGGCAAAATCGAAGAAGTGTACCTTTATTGAATATGGTGTTAATGATTTTTGTTATCGCTTATGGGATTACAAAAATCATAAAATAATTAGGATTAGAGATGTGGTATTCAATGAAAATTTCATTTACAAAGATCAGTTGCAAGGAAAGAAATGGGGAAAGGAAAAAAAAGAATACAGAGTGCTTGATGAAATCAAATAAAATGAAATTCCAAAGGTACCAGAAAATCAAAATGTAAAACAACAAGGGCATCATGTATCTCAAACTCTTGCAATTGTTGTTAGAATATATACCAGGTTAAGTAGACCCCCTGAATGATACTCTGCTTCATTGTATTATTTATTGTTGACTGACTCTGGTGAACCAAAAATTTATGAAGAGGCAATGAAGGTGGACACTAAAAAGAAGTGGGAGCAAGGCATGAAAGAGGAAATGGATTCCTTGGTAAATAACCAAACTTGGGACTTGGTTCAGTTTCCTGTAGGAAAAAGAACATTGTAGAATAAATGGGTTTATAGTTTGAAAGAAGAAGATGGAGGAAAAAAAACACACAAGACTAGACTTGTTGTAAAGGAGTTTGCACAAAAGAAAGGTATAGATTTCAATGAAATATTTTCTCTTGTTGTTAAAATGATTTCAATAGGACTATTTTAAGTCTTATGGCAGTAGAAGATTTACATCTTGAATAGTTAGATGTAAAAAGAACCTTTCTCCATGGGTATTTGGTGGAAGAGATTTGTATGCAGGAGACATAGGGGTATGAGGTCAAAGGAAAGGACAATTTGGTATGCAGGTTGAGGAAGAGCTTGTATACCCTAAAGCAAGCTCCAATGCAGTGGTGTTTGAATTTTGACATTTTTATGACAGAAAAAGGTTATAGTAGATGTCATTCTTATCACTGTGTTTATTTTAAGAGGATAGAAAATGGAAGATATATTATCTTGCTATTGTATGTAGATGACATTCTTTTTGCAAGATCTAACATGCAAGAAATAAATGTGCTAAAAAGGAAATTAGATAATTCATTTGTGATGAAGGATTTGGGTGCTGCAAAGAATATACTTGGTATGAGAATAACAAGAGACAGGAAAAATCACAAATTGACATCGTCTGAGGGTGAGTACACAAAGAAGCTATTGGAGAGGTTTAGAATGCAGAATGCTAAACCGGTTGGTACACCTTTGACTATCCATTTCAAATTAACCAAGGAAATGTGTCCCAAGACACAAGAGAGATATAATATATGTTAAAGGTCCCTTATTCATTATCAATTAACAACTTTATCTATGTTATGGTGTGCACAAGACCAGATATTACACATGCAGTGGGAGTTGTTAGAAAGTATATGAACAATCCAAGTAAAGAACATTGGGAGTCCATAAAGTGGATTCTAAAGTATTTGAGAGGTACTTCTACTCATGCATTATTTTTTGAAGGTTCATACATTGGTATATGTTGATTCATATATGGTAGGTGATAAATATAGAAGGAGGAGCACCACAAGGTATGTTTTTGTTGTAGGTGGAACAACATTAAGTTGGATTTCAAAACTACAAAGGTTGTTGAATTTTCAACAATGGAAGTAGAGTATGTTGTTGCTACAGAGGCTAGTAAAGAGATGATTTGGTTACAAAGGTTTATGGAGGAATTGGGAAAGAAGAAGGAGAATAACAGGTTGTACTGTGACAACCAAAGTGCCATTCATCTTGCAAAGAACACAACTTTCCATTCTAATACTAAACATATACAACTCAGGTATCATTTCATATGATTTGTCTTGGAAGATGGACAATTCAAGTTGGAAGAGAAGCATACTAGCCAGAATACTACATACATGTTAACAAAGGTAGTAACTAGGGATAAACTGAGTTCCTGCTCAGTTTTATTTGGCCTTCAAGCATGAAGGTGAAGATGAGAAATTTTCTAGGTCCAAGGTGGATCATATTCGAACAGGTACATCAATAGTGGATTTGTTGTGATCACTCTCCAAGTGGGAGATTGTTGGTTTTGGAGCCTGAATATCTTATTGATTCAGAGGTCTTGTTTTCACTCGCGTTTGGACCCCATTTCTTAATGGGGGGTATGGGGGGCTTGCCCCCCCACATTTATCACCAAGGGGGTCTAGGGGGGTGACATAAATCTTTTATACCCCCCCCCCTGTAGTGAGGGATTCAGGGGTCATGCCCCCAAAGAAAAATTTTGGTAAAATTTTCCTTGTAAAATATTGTAATTTTGTAGTCAATCTGAACCGTTCATTACAAGGTCACAGATTTGACGATAGAAGTTATGTTATGGAATTTTTCCCTAGAAGGAAACCCTCTTTTATGTATGAGGGAATTGTATTGTGATTGTATGTGTGTGTGAATATTGTAATCCGAGAGAGGATAATGTTAGATAAATAAAAGGAATTTATAGCAGGTGTGTTGTAGGTTGTATCCCTTCAATTGTTGGATAATAATAAAGGAAAGGACCTAGAAATTTCTCTAGTGGACATAAACCACACTGGGTGAACCATGTATATCTGTGTCTCTATTTTATTGTGTATCTTCTCTGTTTTATTTTATTTCTCTGTGATCCTATTTTTCTAACAATACACATTTTGAACATCCTAGTCCAAAACTTTGGCCTATTGAATGGGTGATTTTAGGCCAAAAAAATGTCGTTTAGGGTCTCAAAATGGCCCTAGAAGTTCAAGACCCAAAAAACCATAGAAAAATTGCCAAGATGGAAACTATATTTTGAGCCAGTGGAATAGGTGGGTGGCTATCGATGTCCATGTGGATCAATCCTCCCCTATTAGGAAGAAGTGGTCTCCATTGCATTGCGTTCCCCCATCAAATGGGGAAAATTTTGTTGAACTTGACGCTTGGTGAGCCACTTATTGTGATGCAATATCTTCCCTTCTTTGATAGCCAGATAGATTTGGATATTTTGTTGGTGGAATCCCTTAACCTATGTTTTCATGATCTGATCAATGGTTCCCTGTTCCATGTAGTCAAGGTTGAGCTTTGCAGGTGTCAGTTTCTATACACTTTTGATGTGTCTAGAAGTGGTGGAAAATATGGCCAAAGGAAGTCCACATTGAACACTGTGTGAAAGCCAAGGAAGGGGGGAATACTTAACTCAAAATCATTATTTCACATATCCTTGGTGATGGTGTAATTTCCATAGCGAAGTGCACATAGATTCTGATGGGGTCCTCTAAGGTGATCTTTCTGCAAATGAAACCAAACCTTGTCTCCCACCTAAAAATTTTGGGGAACCCGATGTTGATCATAGAACTTCTTGTATGTAGCATTGGCTCTCTACAAAATATCATGGACTTGTTAGTAGACGTGTTGAATCCATTCAATGAATTTGGTGGTTTTTTCAGCCTCAAATTGAGCATGGGAAGATTATGCCTGTGTGGATGCAAGGGGAAATGCTACAACAATGGGGCCCAATGGTTGGAAGTGTATATTTTAACCTTGTATAATTATTTATTACAAACAAATTTTCAATAAAAGAACAGAAAAGATACAATGGAAAATACACACATTACACAGAGATTTTTCCCTACAAACCCAAACCAGGAAAACCAACATCTTCTATATTCATTCCACATAATACATTATTTACAATAGAATATACATATAGGATCTCGTAGCATCCAAAACCCTAATCCAATGACCCAGATTAGTCAACAATACTACTTCCTTAATCGGAAATAGAAAACCATCGGTGAAAACCATGTGCCGAAAAACCTCCCAAAAACAGACGTAAAAACAGCCAAACAAATTCTAGTCATACAAAGAATATAACACATACCCAACATTCTCCCACTTGTTATTTTCTTTGCATGCAAGGGGTTACAAGGTTACATAATCAACAATGTGGCACATTAATGCCCATAGATCCTCTACACCAAGAGAAATTCTCAATGCTCACAGATTTTGTTAATGAATCTACAACATTCTTTAAAGTGTCAACCTTCATCAACAATACCTTGTTTCCTTCAACCATATCTCTCAAAAGGTGATATTGAACATCAATATGTTTTTTCTTTGAATGATAAGTTGGGTTCTTCAGCAGAAAAATTGCAATCTATCCTTATAGCTTGTTGTACCAACCCAATACCTAAACACAATATTTGTAACCATATTACTTCCTTGCTTGCATGAGTGGTTGCCATGTATTCAACTTTTGTAGTTGAAAGTGCCAATACATATTTTCTTTTTCTCCTCCAAACAAGTTAAACACATACTCGCTTGTAGATATTCTATGATCCATATCTCCAGCCTAGTTTGCATCCACAAATCCATGTATGTCCAACACTTTGTCCAAATTTGGTCTTCCTTGGTAGCACAATCCATAACTAGTAGTGACATGCAAATACCTAAAAAATCTCTTTACTATTGTCCAATGTTCCTTCCCTGGTTTTGACATGTACCTACTCAAAAATCCCACTGCATGTGCAATGTCTAGTCTAGAACAGACCATTTCATACATCAAACTACCAACTCCACTCACATATGGAACACAAGAGATGTCCTCCTCCTCTTCTTGTGTCTTTGGACACTGATCCATAGATAAATTTACACCTATAGGAATTGGGACCCTGACCGGTTTACATTCTTGCATACTAAATGTCTGCAATATTGTCTCGACATATTTTCTCTGATTTAACCATAGCTTCTTGTTTTTCCTATCTCTTTTAATTTCCATGCCCAAAATTAAATTTTCAGCACCAAGATCCTTCATATCAAATTTAGAGGACAAACGAGTTTTCACATCTTGGATAATCTTTTTTTGTTTCCTATCAGCAACATATCATCCACATACAAGACCAAATAAATCAAATGATCACCAATTAATTTAAAATACACACAGTGATCCTCTTTTCTTCTTGTGAAGCCAATTCCCAACATATAAGTATCAAATTTCTTATACCACATCCTTGGTGATTGTTTTAAACCATACAGGGACTTTTTCATCTTGCATACTAGCTCCTTCTTTCCCTTCACAACAAAGCCTTCTTGTTGCTTCATGTAAATTTCTTCGTCCATATCCCCATGTAGGAATTTTGTGTTCACATCCATTTTTTCTACATCAAAATCAAATGCAGCAGCAATAGATAACAAAAATCTAATAGAGATTAACTTGGCAGCAAAAGAAAAAATCTCACCAAAATCAATTCCCTCAACCTAGAAATAACCCTTTGCTACTAACCAAGCTTTGTATTTCTCCACTTTTCCTTATGCATTCAGCTTCTTTTTAAATACCCATTTTCTTCCAATGGGATTTCTTCTATTTGGAAACTCCACTAGATCCCAAGCCTCATTCTTATCTAAGGATACCATTTCTTTGACCATGGCCTTTTTCCAGAGTTTTCCATCCTCTAAATCCACTTCCTCCCTAACAATTCTAGAATCATCATCAGTAATAGACAAAGAAAAATTTGAATAGAAATCAGGTGGAGTATACCTTTCTGATATCCTTTTTTCTTGAACCGAGCTCCTCAATATTGGAGTATGAGGGTCTTCTTCTTCTTATTCATGTTCTTTTATAGAGTCTGATTCATCATCCTTTGACTCAAACTCTATTTTCTCTAGTTCTTCCTTACCTGGTAGGAATGCTTGTTTGACAACATCTTTCATTTATCTAAATAACACATCTCAGTTATACACAACCTTCTTAGTTTCTGGGTTCCAAATCTTATAACCTTTGATACCATCTTTATACCCAATAAAGACACACTTTTCAGCCTTATTATCTAGCTTTCTCTTGTATTCCTTTGGAACATGAACACAATCCTCACAACCAAATACCTTGATATGTGTGAGAGAGGGTTTCTTATCAATCCATACCTTGTGTGAAGTCTTTCCATCCAGTGTTGATGAGGGTGATTGATTGACCAGGTAACATGTAGTACCCACTACTTCTGCCTAGAATTATTTCCCTAACCCGGAACCACTGAGCATGCACCTTGATTTTTCCATGATCATCATGTTCATCCTTTCTACAACTCCATTTTGCTAAGGTAAATAAGGGGTAGTATTCTACCTTTCTATACCGCATTTATTACATAATTATTCAAATTCATTCCCGCAGAAGAATGTTGGAGTTTTTCCTTCTTCAACTCCAATATCAGGAACAATGGAACTATTACACCCATCACTAATAGTGCTTCCTTTCATATTATATAGAGTTCCAATCCGAACTCCCTTCAACAACACCATTTCTCCTTGAACCATTATGTAGATTTATTTTTCAAATACTATTTTTACCCCTGCATCGTCCATTTTTCTTACATAAATCAAATTTTTAGCCAATCCTAAGATGTGTAGAACACCAGAAAGTGTTCTAATCCTTTCATCTATGATCCTCAACTTTACTCTTCCTCGTCCTATGATTTTGGTTGCCGAATCATCACCTAGGAAAACATTACCTCCATCATACCTTTCATATTCACAGAACCAATCACTATGGGAAGCATATGAAAGGATGCACCTGAGTCAACCAACCATTCCTCATGATCTACACATGTTCTTGAAGAATCCAAGTACACATCCCCTCCTTCTTCCATGGAGGTCTTTTCTTCTATAGAGGGAGAACCTTCAGATCCCTTCAATATCTCAATGTTATTGGATCTACATTGCTTCTTGAAGTGCCCTTCTTTTCCACATCTCCAACATACCTTTACAAACTTTTCAGAAGATTTAGATCTACCCTTATATTTATATCTCCCACTTGAGGACTTAGATATATTTCTTTTCTAGGATCATCCTCTTACAAATAATTCATTTGTGCTCTGTCCTTCCATGCTCTTCTATCTCATCTCCTCTGACAACAAGGATGAGACCACGTCATCGAAACTCAAGGTAGTTGTATTACTACCTATAGCCACAATCAGACTATCCCATGAGTCTGGTAAAGAGCATAGTAAATCGATACACTTGTCTTCATATTAAATTTTAATCTCAACAAACAATAATTGACTTACCACAATATTGAAGGCATTCAGATGCTCTCTCACATAGTCTCCATCTCTCATCCTCATGTTACAGATCTTCTTCTGCAAGGATAGTTTATTTACCAAGGACTTATACTGATACAAGTTCCCCAACTTATCCCATAAATCCTTGGTTGTAGCTTCCCCTGACACATTCAATAATATTGAATCTAAGAGACACAATCATATTGTTCTCTTCACCTTTTGATCCATATTTTTCTAGTCATCTGCTGACGTTCCTGTAGGTGCAGTACCTGGATCCACCGCGATACATTGATATTTGTCTACCAATAGATCTTCCATATTGAGCTTCCACAGCTCAAAACTTTGCCCATTAAATTTCTCGATCTCTATTTTCGAGATGCTTGCCATTTCTTTTCACTTGAAAAATCAATACCGCAGATCTCCCACTATAACAAGGCTTATCATAGTCCTGATCCAAACCCCTAACCACAAATATGTCCCCTTAAAGCCAATAATTTCTCTGATACCAAATGTAGATTTTAACCTTGTACAATTATTTATTGCAAACATATTCTCAATAAAAGAACATAAAAAATACAATGGCAAATACACAAATTTCACAGATATTTTTCCCCTGGAAACCCAAATCAGGAAAATCAACATCTTCTATATTCATTCCACACAATATATTGTTTACAATACAATATACATATGGGATCCTGTAGCATCCAAAACCCCAATCCAATAACTTGGACTAGTCAAAAACCCTAATTCCTTAACTAGAAATAGAAAACCATTGGTGAAAACCATGTGTTCTAGTCATGCAAATAATATAACACACACCCAACAGAAATCCTAGGCCCACCTGAAAAGGGTTGTGGTCAGTTGAGCTATGGAGGGATCTGTTGTAGCTATGTTGGACATAAGGAAGGCTCTCATGCCATGTGTGTGGATGCTTGGAGTTTTACATGTGCAAGATATGCACAATCATCCTATTGATGAGCCTTATTTGTCCACCAGTCTAAGGGTGGAAGTTAGTGGATTTGGTAAGGTTGGTGTCCAACAATGACTAGAGGATCGACCATAATGTGTTGAGGAATCTCTTGTTCTAATCATATGTGATGGTATTTGGTAGTCCAAAGTGTACCCATACATGTTCAAATAAGAGCTTGGTAATGGAATTGGTTGTGATACTCTTCTTACAAGTGGTCAGAATAGCCATATTAGAGAATCGATCAACAACCATGAATACACAATCATTTCCATGCTTGGTTTAGGGGATACCTGAAATGTATTCCATTAATATGGATTCACAAGACTTGTTGGGAGTAGGTAGAGGGGTGTACAATCCTTGTTTTTTAATGGTTTTCTTGAAAATGGAGTAGACAGTGTAGGATCCGATATAATTACTAAGATCATGTTGAAGCTTCGACCAATAGAAATACTTTTGTATTACTACCACTATACTCTCCACCCGAAAGTGTTCTGTCACCCGAATGTAGTGGGATTCCCAAATCAGCTTCGCATGCTCACTTGAAGGAACATAGAGATGACCTAGATGGAATACAATCCATATTGAAGATGAAAGTCGGCAACAAGAATGCTTATTCCCAACATTTTGTAGGTTGTAATGAAGTTAGGATCACTATCATAGAGTTGGGACCACCTAGAGGTCTCATTCTTGCAAAAGTCAAGCACCATGGTTAGTGCTACAATTAGAGGTCGATTGAGCCAGTTAACAATGTGATTGGTGCATCCTTTCTTATACTTAATGTTGAGGTGAAACTTATGCAAGTATGTGGACCACTTTTGATGGCAGTAAGTCTACAATTTGCCTTGTTTTTGCATGAACTACAGAGGCTTGTGATCTATATGGATGACTGTAAATAAACTATTCTTACATAATAAGCTATGTATCCTGAAGGAAACATTCAACAAGAAGCTATGTATCCTTGGTTGTAGCAGAAGAAGGCTTGTGATCTAGCATTTTATTTATGTTCTGCATACTTTTTATATCTGGAATATTACAAGTGGTATCATAGCACTTTCCTCGGCAGAAAATTTTGGGTTAAATGTTTTCAGGGTAGAGACATATTATGGCATCTTTAAGCTACAAAGATCCATCGTTACATGCATAAACCCGCGGTTGAGGGATTCATACACATAGGAAATAAAAGTGGTTCTTAAGCACACATCTGTTGGCCACCCTTGTAACCATTGTTGGTACCCCTTTGAGTGGTAGCGCATCAGACAAAACTTGTATATAGATTGACCTAGATTTCTTGAAGCCCTCTTTAGATAAACCGATCGGTCGCTTGACTGCTATAGTGCCACCGAGAACAAAACTTTGGAAGATACTGTCTAGTACCTATGTAGTCAGGTAGTATGGATGAGGGCATGATCTAGCCTCTTTAGTTAGTTCCCTGAGATATTGGGCTGAGTACTACTATTGGACCCTGCACGTATATCAGAGAGATATAGCATAGGCAAACCCTTGTCTGTAGAACTCTTGAATACCTAACCCTTGGGGATGAAAACAAAAATAAAATAGACAAGATCTATTGTCGTGCAACTGTGTCCGAGTTTCCAAATCACTACACATTTCTTCATGGTTAAGCATTTGGGCATTTCATCACTGATGGGGCATTTGGGCATTTCATCACTCCGTAGGTGTAAAAAAAAAAAAATGTCTGGAAATTTTTGCACCATTACTCAAGACCTATTCCATTCGATTTATCTCTTCGCCCTTATCACATTCATACCTATCATTTTTCAGCAAAATATTTGACCCCACCTGCCCCTTTTCGGTTCCCTCATCATCATGGCCCATACTTGTAGCCAAGACTTGGAAGCTCACTTCAATATTTTGCAATATAATTTCACAGAGACCCAACAAGAAGTGAAACAGCTCAGTGCCAATATTACCACAATCAATAAAAACATGCAGTCCTCCATCATCGCCTCAATCAAGGAACTCAAACAAGACATGACTACCCATCTTGACTCTGTCGTTTTGATGATCTGCACCAAGTTGCATATCCCTGTAGATACCCCTTTATCTAACCCACCTTTTCATACAGAAGCTGAAACTTTCTCTCATTCCCATAATTTTAAGCCCCATCACTTTCAGCGTGACCTACACCTTCCGCAGGTGGATATGACCAAATTTGATGGCTTAGAACCCACTGGTTGGGTAACTCAAATGGAACATTATTTCTCTTTGTATGACATTACAGATGACTTGGACAAACTCCCGTATGGTGTTCTCCATCTAGATCAAGAACATTGGTAATGGTGGCAATGGAGAAAAACTTCCAGTCAAGGGTATGTTTCTTGGACACACTTTGTGGTAGAGATTTATGAACGCTTTGACACCAACACCAACCATTTAGGTCATTTGACAAAATTGAAACAATCTGGCACAGTGGAAGACTTTATAGTTGCTTTTGAGTGATTGGATTTTTGTACAGAGGGCATGTATGATGCATTTTTTCGATATTTTTTTATCAGTGGCCTCAAGGATGAGATTCATGCCCATGTCCTTATGGCTTGGCCTCAGAGTTGGGTGGAGGCTGCTAAACGAGATAAGGAAGCACAACAGGTTCTCTCTTCTCAAAACCGAAAACCCTCCTTTATTCCTTGCACTAAACCAGTAAATCCCAGTCCTCCTTCCACTCCATTAAAGATCCAAAAATTGACCAGGGATGAAATGGATGAACACCAACTCAAAGGCCTTTGTTATAATTGTGATGACAAATATTTTTCAGGACACAAGTGAAATATTTTTATGACAATCTCGAAGGATGTTTTGGAAGAGGTTGTTGAAACTCCCCTTGTGTCTAAGTCACCTGAACCCACGGACATAACCCCTCCCTCAGACCCTCCCAAAGTAGAACCGGTCATTTCCCTAAATTCTCTCACTGGCTTCTCTACTCCCCAAACCCTCAAGATAATTGGTTACATCAAGCATAGGAAGGTCATCATTCTCGTTGATAATGGAAGAACCCATAATTTTATTCATCTCTGCATTTCCCAAGAAACTCATTTCTATATTCATGCAGTCAATAATTTCCAAATCATGATTTCCAATGGAGGCTCCATGAAATGTGGAGGGCATTATGAAAATGTGCCTCTCCAAATTGGTGACTACCACCTGAAATCTCATTTGTTTTCTATCGACATTGGCTATTGTGACATTGTGTTGGGTGCATACTGGATAAAGACTTTGGGTCCCATTCTCATGGATTTCAAGGAATTAAACATGCAATTCGACCAGGAGGGCCAAAAATATAAGTTCCAAGGCATCACCACCGGTTCACTTGAGATCACTAGTTCCCATCGCATGGAAAATATGCTAAAAAAAGGTCATTCTAGCGTTATTGCCCAACTCCATGCCATACAGGAAACTAAGACACCCTCTGTGTCGCAAGACCTCCAATCCATCCTCTCTAAACATCATGTGGTCTTTTCCACTCCCCAGGGACTCCCACCTTCCTGTGGTGTTCATGATCATTCCATTCCCCTTATACCAGAAATCCTTCCTCCCAATATTC
>ML863264.1:0-23082 GCA_009831015.1 Picea engelmannii
GAATTATGGGCAAAGGATACCTAAGTTTGATTACATAGGTAAGATTACAACAAAGCATCATGTCAATAGAATTATTGATTTTACGGATTTGGAGGAGGTTGATTATGAGGATGTGAAATTGAGGCTGTTTTCTCAAAGCCTTGTAGGAGAAGTCAGAAGGTGGTATAAAGGTCTGATAGCTGGAAGTATTCCTTCATTCCAACAACTTGAATATGTTTTCATTGAGAGATGGGAGGTTAAAATAAACCCTTTTCAGGTTATAGATGAATATCGAAACTTAAAGAGGCAGCCTGGTGAAACAGTCCAAGGGTTCTCAACTAGGTTTAATAAAGTTTATAATTCCATGCCTACAGATATAAAACCTCCTCCCGGTTTGGTTATGCTCAATTTTTCAGATAGTTTTGAGGCTGAGATTGCTTATCAACTCAAAGAGAGGAACCTTGCCACTTTGTATGACATGCAAAAATCCGTGGTTGATGTGGAAGCCAATCTGTTGATAAAAAGGGCCAGTATGGAAGCTGGAAGAAAGGAAGCAATGAAAGAGGATATTCCCCCATTGTCAGACCATAAGTTGGACAAAGTGATGAAAATCGTGGGAAGACTGATAGAAAATTTAACGCTGTAAGATGAAATCATAGCTACAAAGCAACCAATAAGATCTCTTGCTGAAGCAAATTTTATAGAACAAGAAGAAGTTGCTAGTCCAAATTTTCCTTTTGATGATTCATGTTGTCCTCAGTTAGAAGCTGATGATTTTATATATTCTTTTGTGGACAGTCCTAAAACTAGATTTATAGATGAACATAAAAACAATCAACTTTCTTTCTCAATGTTCATGGTTGATGATGTTTATTGTGAAGTTGATTTGCCTAAGTACGATGAATATGATGGTGATTTCGATGTTAATTTTTTAGAGCAACCTGCATCATGTTTTCAACAATCTAAGGAAGGTAGTCATCTTGCACATGGGTTTTATGACCGAGGGGAAATTTTTTAATGAAAGTTCTGAATAGAGTGAGCGGTCTTGTAGCCCTGACAGTGATCACAAAGAGAGTGATGAATCCGCTGACGGTAACTCTTTACCTTTATGTTATGCTACATTTGGATTGATAAAGGAAAATTATATACTCACCAAAGAAGAGAAGCAGTTTGAAGCTAGTTTAAAATGGCAACAACCTTCTTTGATTTTGAATGATTCAATATTTGATTATTTGGATTGGTTCTGCAGTCCTAGTGTTCCCCCTTTAGTTGTTTGTGAGCCTAAAAACAGGGGTGAGGGAGTTTTAATTCATTAGTCTTTCAGTTTTGATACTGAGCACAGAGAAGACAATGAATTTCTTGATCGAGATTCCTTACCTTTGTGTTTCTCTTCATTCGAAATGATAAGAGAAAATTATAATGTTGCCAAGGAAGCAAATAAGCAAGTTGACAGTAGTTGGAAGCCATCTCCTGAAGTTGTGGAAAGTGTTGTCTGTAATACATAACCTTTTTTCAGTCCAAAATCACAGTTACCAAGCAACATTCAGTTTGAAAATGCAGCTGGAAGCGTGAAACATGAAGAATATATGCAAGATCATGTAGTTTCATCAGAACTGATCCACAATAGGTTACAAAAGCTCTTTGTTATTTGCAATGATCCAGTATGTGATTATATGGATGATTTTTGTGTTCAAAATTCTCATCTTTTGGCCATCTGTCAATTTGAAGATCAGATTGATAATGATTTAGTTTGGCCTACAGTTTTAATATATATCCCATCAAAAGTCTCATTACATTCATCATGAAGGTCACAGGAAATCTTGTGGCCTTATCATGACATTTTTAGGTTGTAATTTCAAGAAAGCACGGATGTTGGGAAAGTTTTAAAATCGGAAACCACCTAGAGCAAAGTAGTAATTTGTTAAATGGACTGGAAACCAATATGTATTCCTATGATGATCCTTTTGCAACACTCTTGAGGTCAATTGGTGGTTTCATGCTATTCAATTTCATTAAAATCCAACTTGTTTGAAATTTTTTATTGGAGCTGTCGTCATCCAGAGTTTCGTTTTTACTCATGAGAAAGCATTTGCAGAGGATTCAATAGACAGACAAAATGATAACATGGTTACACTGAATTTTCGATATCACTTGATTTGGGTGTGTACTCAGTTAAGTAGAGTAGGAAGTAGTGTGTTGGTTTTGTTTTTATTTCAAGTTCCAGTTTCCAGCAAAGTTTCAAGTTGTTGGCATACAATTCAGTTTTCAGTCTAGTTTGTTAGTCATTTGAGTGTCAAATGTCTTGGTTTCATTGCCCAATGAATGAGGCTACCTGGTCTACAGTGTTCTTGAAACCTCCTAAGGAGCTTCCATCCCCAATTGGAGCCTATGTTAGGGTCCTATAAATTATAGGAAGTGTGATTATTCAATTTCTATATGTTGTTCCTCGCATGAAATCTCCCAGATTTCTTATTTTCCTCGGATGACTTTGCCCCTGTTAGTGTCTACTAGTTCAGTTAGTCGCCAGTGATCAAATATGCTTTTTCAAGTTTTTTAATAAGGTCTTTGGTCAAAATTTTTATATTTTCAAATAAAATCTGGTCATTAGTTAGTGTGTCTAGGTCAGTGCTACTCCCTCCACCTGCTTATGATTGTCATAGTCCAGATCATGGTCTAAGATTCATGTTTGAAATTTCATCCTAAAGTAAGTCATATTCATCACTTGAGTCATCATTAAAGGGAGTTAGAATATTATGGGCAAAAGAATAAAGGAAATTTCTCCTTGTGAAGTATCATACCACCTTCATTAGCAAAATCGACCTCCATCTTACAAAAGACAATTCAAATCATTCAAATTTCTCTTTTCATTTTCATTGAAGCACTTCTCCATCATTGAGTATCATCCCAACTACCTGAGAATCAAAATTCGTCCTCAAATAACAAGGTTACCTCCTACGCTGTGATTCTAGCTCACTTCCTGTGCTTCCATCTCACTTATTGCACTTCCATCTCACTTGTTGCGCTTCCAGCTCACTTGCTGTGCTTTTGAAATTGGAGGTCAATCAAGCATCAAACAGGTTCATTTCCTCTTTTTAGAGTTTCCATCATATCCTTGATAAGTAAGTAGCATTTGGCACTCTTCCCATGCATCTTTCTTCTTAGAAAATTTAGTAAAAGTCCCTCTCCTAGGGTTTCGATGCGCTTTTGATATCCATGCGATTTTGCTTATTTTCAGTGGTAAAATTGTAACACACCTAAGTTTCCTACTCAATTTACCTTCACCTACACCCTACATTCCTCTCCTAAACGTCTTCCACGCATATTCACTTCATTCTCTACATTTTCCCTACAAACTCTAGCCTACACTGTGCTTCTTGCAGTTGCCTAGGTTAGGACCATGTTTCACTCATTTTACACTTTCCTCTCGCTATTATTAAGGATTTTCACTCCCCTACACTTCCTAATAGCCACTCCTACCATTGATAATTTTCCCATCATCTTTCCTATTCCTATTACCCCCCATTCTCCTCCTCTAAATTCACAATCCTTTTCCCCCTGTTTTCATAGACATACCACACCTTTTCCTTTTCCCACTAAAAGCTAGGGTTACATCATGGAAACTGGAAGAAATGATACTCAGAAGAAAAGGTATAATAAAGGTGGACAAGTGTCCATATATGAGCCAACATAGGTCAGAGAAATCATGGCCTCATCTTTAATTAAGAAATCATTTGAAGATGTTGGCTGCCTAGGGTTTTGTGAAAGAATTAAAGAGGCGGGCTGTCATGCTAAATTGACCAGTCTCTTTGCCACCAATTTCAAGAAGGATAAGACCAAAATTGCAGGGATATACTTCACCATTTCAACAGATTCCATTGCCATAGCCACAAGTATTCCCAATCATGGAGAAATATGGTTTAAAGGGATGGATTTGGACATTGAAAACTACAAGGTGTTCCTAAAACCACACTATAAAAACAATCCTACTCATATCTTTCCCTTCAGAGAGTTTCTAGATATATATGCCCCACTGATGAAGATGATCATGAAATACTTCACTTGCAAAGGGAGATTTTCACGAATGTACCAGTATCAGATAAGACTATTGATGCATTTCACTGCCATCAAGCCACTCAACTTGCCTCATTACTTATTCAAGAGCTTGGTCAAAATGATAGAAAAGGTTCAGAGAAAAGGGAAAGATCATCAAACAATTTTTTTTCATCATGGTTTGGTAAAGTTCATGATCCTCCAAAAGATTTTAGAAATCAACATACCTTGGGAAACATTCATCTAAACAGTTTCTTTTCCGTTTGCTACTAGTCAACCTAGTAGTCAAATCACTCCATCAGCACCACCAAGGCCACATGAGGTTGGATCATCCAACAAGTTGTCAATTAGAAAGGAAACTATGCCAGAGTTTTCACAGACTTACAAGAAGAGGAAAATATTAGTTTTCCCCCATGAAATCACTAAAAGGATGACTACATCTAGAATTCTGACTAGGGAACAAACTAGAACACTGCCTAAGGACACTAGAGTTGAGCAGGTTCAAGGAGCATTGGAGCAGTCGCCTAGTCACACAACTGACTTACCTTTACATAAATTTTAAAAAGAAATTCCTGACGAGCTTGAGATGTTTGACCATGGAGACAAATGAAATACATAAATCATCAAGGAGCAACAAGCACAAATGCAAGAGATAAAGGATAATCTTTAAAGGAAAATCACATGGTAGCATTAATAAAACAAGAGAAGAAACGTTTGAAGCTTAAAGTGATGCATCAAAGTACTTCACCAGGTCATCCATCTTCCATCAAAGCAAAGGACAAAGGTAAAAGATTGATTGATTTAGAAGAACAGGTGGAAGACAAGGAAACAACACAGAAAAACCCTGTTCACTCTATAGGTGTTGAGATTGAGGAAAACAAGGAGTATTGGTTTGGGAGAGTTAACCAATACTTGGAGAAGATATTGAAAAGGGACAACAGAGACACTAAGCTACAGGGAAACATGGCAAGACACTATTTCACCAAGAACTTGATTTGCAAGATTAGGTTAAAAAACATGAAAAAGAGGCTAAGGAAAGGCCTAAAGAAGCTAAAGAGGAGAGATAGCCTTGATATTTTGACTGATGTATCACTGATTACGTAAATCCATTACACAAGGAGTCCTAGAAACAAATTGTAAGGAATTTTGACAATTCTAGCAAATTTTTGAAGTTTTTGGTATTTGACAATTTTGATGTACAAAAGCGCAGTGAGCCCATGCTAAGCTTTTTCCTGGAGGATCCAAATTCACTTTTCTCAGCAGGGATGAATAGATTATAAATTTTAAATCTCAAATATATCACTGGTGGGCTAGGTCAATATCAATTTTGCAGCAAAAAGTAAAAAATGTGGCGAAAAATTGCTTTCTGCCCCTGTTTTCACCCAGGTGTTGCGCTTCTAGACCAGTTGTGGAAAAGTCAGTTTTGTGATGTCTTGGATTATCTTTTTTATTTATTTAATTGTTCAGGAGGATAGCAGACATTCTCAACTATCCATAAAACTCATCCATTTTTCAAAATTATGAAGGGAAGGCTTACAAAGGTACCCTCAAAGATCATGCTACGTTTCTATAAAATTCATTGTGTTTTTACCAGGGAATTTTACTAGTAGGATAAATTTTCAGTTTTCCTTGGTCCAATTCAAATTCCAAAGACATGGTTGACCTTATGAGGTGTCTAGATGATGTAATAAAATGTATATGAACTATTCATGAACATTTTAATGTAATTAAAGGGTCATTAAAGTCATTCAAACAGTTAGAGTAAAAAGGGGAAAACAATTTTTGACTTCCTAGTCTTCAGTTTAGTTGGAGATTTTCTTGTGATTTTCTCCTATAATGAAGAATTCAACCCCTCATATGGGGAAATTTGTTTTGTATATATATGTAGACCCAAGAGAGTCAAGATATGGGTTGGAGTGTGTTATGTAATATCTTGGGAGCTATTGTACACCATTTTTTGACAGAAATAATACAGTCGAGGCATTTACAGGATTCTTGTGTCATTTATATTGGTGAAGTACATATTCTTATGTAAAATGTTTTATCATTCTCTATAATCATTTTATGTTTTTTAGTTTCTAATCATTAAAATTAAATCAATAGAACATAATTTTTCTGGTACATTCTGTTTCCGGCCTTTAGTGGTTTATATGTTTTTCATCTGAAGTTAAGTACAGAAATTCTTAGTTGCTCCTCTTCTTAGTGGAATTTCCCATCTTGTTCCCTCTTATTCATTTCATTTAATATGAATAGATCCAACATAGGTTCCTATCTTTCCAGTGACCCCATTTCCCAATGTCCCATTTTACCTTTTCCAGCCGACCAATTTAAAAAACCAAACCCCAAACTAGATAGCTAGCCTAATATCCAACCCAAACAAAGTTAAATCATATAGAGAGATCCCTTTCTGAGTCTTGGAGGGCTAGATCCTTGGATCTAATTGTTTTTGTGGTTACCTCTGTCAATTTCTCCCTCAGCCTGAGACATTACATAGTGCTAATAGTAACGATTAACCGAATTTCATTCATTGACCTTCATCTGATGTTCAACCATCCGACTTCCCTGAATGGTCCATACATGCTAGTGATGTCCGCCCTGCCACAGGTCAATTATGTAATGACCTAACCCATGCATTCAACCTCGCACGAGAGGGAATATCTCCCTTCTCCTGACTTATATCTGGTAGTTGACATGGTCATCTCTTTGATAGGGATATTAAAGCCAGATCTCCCTACCCTTATCGAGTCCGTCGACATGTATTCTTTCCATAGTTTTTTTCTTCCATCTAGCGAAGATCTCCTGGAATCCATGGCTAATGTTTGTCCCTTGACATGTATTCCTTCCATATCATTTTCCTCTTGGAAGCCATGATTAAGGAGAGGTATTGAGCATAGTTATTCTTCTCTGTGGAAAGATCTTTAAAAAATGAAACAGAGTTCTTGAGCATATTTTTGCTTCTCTGTGGAAATCTTGTTAAAAAATGAAACATAGGTCTTGAGCATATTTTTTCTTCTTTGTGGAAATCTCGTTAAAAAATGAAGCAAAGGTTTTGAGCATAGTTCTTTTCAAGTGTCAATCTCGTTAAAAAATGAAAAAGTCACCTCTCCTATCAAGTTGATTATTTTCACTAGATATCATAGATATCGAGTCGAGTATTTAGCTATATCTCATAGATCTCGAGTCAAGTATTTCGTTATGTCTTTTATTTGAACCTTACTTTCATCCTCCCTTATCCTTTTTATCCATTTGATACAAAAACCAGTGACAATATCAAAGTCGACGAATGAAACGAAGCTTGGGGGGGCATGTCTCCAGCCTTTGATTATCATTCTGGAGTTAAGCCGCTAGCTTTTCAAGCTAGCGTCAGAGTACCAAGCATCCATGAAAATCCCTCATAACCTTTGGAAATTATGTTGGGAAATTACACGCATAGTTTAATTTTATTTCAATTTGTGTAAAAATGAAACCAATTCGAGCTTAGTCTTTTTTCTTTCTCGTGCTCGTAAATACATGAGAATGTGACTGAGTATACTTTTATCACTTTTTTTGACTCGTAAAGGTTATACGAAAAAGGAACCCCCTGGAGTTTTCTTTAAGGTATTTTTAGACTCTCTAAACATGAAAATATTGCCGACTGATCTTGCTTCCTTTCACACTCGTTAAAAGGTTTGAAAGGGAATCTTTTGAGTGGTAGTTTATCTTTTCTATCCTCACGAGACTAATTACAAAGAAGGAAAAATCTAATCAATCATGATTAGAAAATTTCTCCCTTGTATTGTTTTACACTTTTTTCGGGCTTGGGAGACTAAATTTACGAAAAAGTCATCCATGAAGTTTCCTTTAAGTTCTTTTCAGACTCTCTAAACATGAAAAACCACAGAGTTTTCCTTCTATGGACTCACTAAACTACACATTGAAGGACCCATATGGGAATGGACCCTTACTTCTTCCATTTCGTTAAATAAAGGAAGAGGAACTTACCAAAGGTGAGTTTTATATCGAGTATGTGTTACCCTCCTCAAGCTCGTTAATTGAAAAAGAGCTACTCATCTATCTAGGTGGGGGAAAAATTGAAGGAAGTGGGTCAAGTTTTTTGGAATCCTTCATGGAAAATATTGTTGCCCTTGAACGTGGAACTTGTTTACATCTTGTCTTATAGTTGGGTAATCCTCTTGTCTCTGAGTCATATGAATTCCATGTGTCACCATACTTTTTCGTCCAGTCAAAGAGTGCTCTTATTTCTGTCACATTACATTCTTGGTACCTGTCGATTCAATGTTTCCAAGTCAATTGTTGTGCCTCATCATGTTCAAAGGAAGTTTCACTTCAAACCATCCATCTGCAGTATTTCAAATTTCCATTTCCTGTGTCAGTCCGTACTCATCCAATTCACCATCTTACATCACTTTCCTGTGTCAGTTTTGTGTCGATGATGGGGGATACATCAAGGCCCTCCTTTGACAAGTATTTTCCTATCGACTTCAAAACATTATCCATGAATTACACTTATAAACCAGTTAGTATCTTGGGACATGAATGCCTTAATGGAAAGCCTCCTCGCTTCCAAAAGTAGGTTTACATTATCGACCTCTGATAGGATGATTCCATGAATGTTCGACCTCAACTCATTTAGTCAAATTCGTTGGAATGTAATAGGTTACCTTGGGAGTCATTGACATCATTGGTGATTTCCCTCATACTTGTTAAAGGTTTACCTCAATGATCGGTAATCAAGTGGTTTCTACCATGTTCAAAATCAAAACATCTATTCTAATGGATAGATTCGTACCACATCAAGATTGGGATGAAGACCCTAGGTAGAGCATTCATTTTGTTATATTCTTTACCCAGGTTGCGAAGGAATTCATTTGAGCATGTTGATACTTATGTTGTCATATAGATCCACGTTGTATTGGTATGTGGCTATGTTTATCATCTGGTATCTCCACTATGTATTTTTCATGGTTACGATAAGTTCATATCATAGAAGTATGGATCCACATTGTATCTCTGGTAGCCATACCGTTAGTCAAATTTCATCATGGATCCATAGTGTATTTATTGGTGGCCATACTTTGAGTCATTTATAATCCAAGCATAAGTATGCCTACCTTGGGAATGGAACATATATTAACATTGTTGGATGGTTTTCTGTAGCTTCTACCAGTTCCCCAACTCCATACCCTTGCTTCAAATGATCTACAAAGTGTTTCGACCATTATCTTTCATCTTCTGACTTCACACTTCGGGGGAAAATCTATTACACATCAAAATTCCTCACTTCGATAATGTCACATTCTCATTGTTGTAAGTGTCATAAGTGCCACACTTTTGTCAAAAGTGTCTCATTCTTGTCACGTAAGTGTCACATCGCAAACGACACCTTGGAAACACTTGATACTACCCCTAGAGAATATTAGAATATAAGAAGCCACATCATTTGATAGTCGGAAAAAAGTGTTTTTCTATGATAAATGGTCATCTTGGAAACTTTTGGAAGATCAACGCTCCCCTTCTCATATGTAGGGAGTGCTAGCGCTCTTTGTTTATCTAGCAGGGAGTGTTGTAGCGCTCTGTGTCCCATTTTAAGGGATCACCGAATTAGTTGATAAAATCTTGGAGGAAATCCCCTTTTTCTCTAAATACAACTATGGATGGACCGAGTCGGTTTGTCTCAAATATAACCCTCAGGCTACATCTAAGGGAGATACCAAAATTGATGGAGCCATATCCTCAACTAATCCCAAATATAACCAAGGTGGTTGAGGCTCTCAAAGCCTATAAATGGAGGCATTCTCATGGTGAACAAGGAGGAAAAATAATCAGCAAAGCATCGTTATTATAATAGTGGATCTTTCAAGCAAGGGGTTGGATGAGGAGGACTTGGAGAGGTTGTTGCAACACCATCTGAAGATTGTAAGTTTCTCTTTAAAGTTCTGATCAATATACTTGGCCTATTTCCTTCTAATATGTGTTCACATGTACTTGTCTATGCTTGTTTTAATCTTCATAGATAGATCTATTTTGTCTAATCCATTAGAGTAGGAGATAGTAGTTTGACTCTTGTGATCCATTGCAGGTACTATTCAGAACTCACAAAATGGAGCAACTTGGACAAACTTTGAAAGTGAGGTACATCATACTATCCCCCCTTCTCTATTTTTCGATGGACATAATTAATCTATAGGAGTGGTAGTGACAAAAGGTACTTTTCTATCTTGGTAGAGGGGTCTGTACTCCAAGGGAAAATTCACCTGTCCACAGGGAAATTATTCTGTAACACACCATTTATTAGTTTGTTTTCTATCTTGGCAAGGAGCCCAATCCATTCTTTTTTAAGATAAATATTTTCTTTGATATGGAACCCTAATTACTTTAAACCAACATCAAAGGTACATGAACTAAAGGGGAAATTTTGATTGATATAGAGATTCTCAGACTCAGATAGGCCCCAACAAATGATTTAGATATGTTGAAGAATTTATAACCATACCCGTGTATTTACAAAAGAGGTCTAGAACTTTCTTTATCTTGTCCCCCATGCACTTTGAACCATCATAGAAAATAAGAATGTCGTCAAGGAAAAGTAAATGTGAAACAATGCATGAATTACCAATTAAGATACATTTTAAGGGACCATTTGTTGATGCAGCTCTAAGTTCCCTACTTAATCCTTCTGCTACTAGGAGGAAGAGAAGGGGAGAGAGTCGACATACCTACCTAATACCTCAACTAGGTTTGAAGAAGGGAGAAGATAATCCATTAATTAGGACTGCAAAATCTATCGAGTTGGTGCAATCCATAACCGATGCCACAAAGTGTATGCTGAAGCCTAAGTGGATGAGGATGAGGCACATGAAGAGACAAATAACATGATCAAAATACTTAGAGAGGTTAACTATTGCAATCATGGATTTTTAGGTTTTTTGTTTTTATTGAGTGTAATCCTTCTTGAGAAACACCAACTGGATCATGAATTTTTCATCCTTCAAGAAAACCAAATTGTTCTGGAGAGATATACTTTGAAATAATTTCCTTCAATTTGTGAGAAATGACTTTAGAGATGATCATGTAGATTCTAGTACAGAGAGAGATTGGGAGAAAAATATCAAATTTGGTTAGGTTGTCTCTCTTTGGGATGAGAGAGATAAAGGTAGTATTGAAGACCACTATAATATTTCCAGAGATCCAAGAGGCATCCACCACCCTATGTAAGTATTCCTCTATGAAATTGTTGGGCCTGAGATATTATGAGTTTTATGATGTTTATTAGATACTTTTTCCGAAAGTATATATGCGTTTTCATGTTTTGGAGAAGTTTTTGAAGGGATTTTGTTCCAAAACGCTATGATCTACACTAGGTATGCATAATTCATGGTTTATTATGATCTTGATTATAATTCAGTATGTTTTTATGTTTCCAGGTATCTAATTCACATTTTTTGGTGTCACAAGGCAAAATCGTAGTATGTTTTTTCTTCCGACACTCAGTCTGATACTCCATCTAGTACTCAATCCAGTACTCGGTCCGACACTCCATCCTGCACAAAAATGATGGGTGATTTGGCAGTTATGATATTGGCAGCCAGTGGTGGGTGAATAAGGAACATGGGTTTTTCTCGTGCTTACCCCCTCCAGCTACTAAACTCTTAAAAACTTGGTTTGGGTTGTTAAGTTGGGCGATTATTGGCTCACTCCATTTCATAAGTTAGGGCATCATTAATGTAATTTACTATTTTTATGATCCCGATTATTTTCGACACGAAATGCGAGCGGAGATATAATAAAGAAATGCACAAATATATCGCAGATATTCAATAAGATAACATAAATGTATCATAGATGAAACCATAAACACAGATATACAGTAATACATGATTTATATTAATGAAAGAAATGTACAGAGAATGTAAAAATACAGAGTGAAAGATTCGCTAGAATGGTGGCTGCTTATCTCTGAGAAGAGATGTGACGACTACTCGCATTTGCAAGAAGATGATTAAAATGAGGCTCTAAAGGAATTTTTACAATAATCCAGAATGCCAAAAACCATAGACATCCAAAAACCTAACCCTAGGAGATGAAGCGCCAAAAGTCATGTGGGCCCCGTTTGGGTAAGTTGGTGCATCAACTTTCCGGGGTCGTAACTTTTGCATACAATCTCCGTTTTAGGCGTATGATAGCTTGTTGGAAAGGTATCGTTGAGGAGATTCATTTTGGGGTCTGAATCATGCCTTCAGCTATCATTGAGAACCTCTATCATTAAAAACCTTCATTTGGGCCCTCAAAATGGCCCCGGAAGTTAAAAACTGCTAAAAATAGTAAATTGCCAAAATTTCCAGAAAATTGTTTTGAGCCAGTTGGAAAAGGTGGGTGGCCACCGATATCCACCTAGATCAATCCTCCCTCCTTAGGAAGCAATGGTATCCATTGCATTGAGTTCTCAGGGGAGAGGGAAAAACATTTGCTAAATCTGCATCTTGGTGAGCTGCTTGCCTTGTTGGAGACGTTGCGCTGCTTGGTTTGTGGAAGTCCATCACAAACCTGTTGAGGCTGAGGCTATTCAACAAGTCGAGATACATGAAAGGATGGTGTGTAGAAGAAATCTTTGTGATTTTCTGCATCCTTTTCGACCTGCTTCTGTTGGATAGATTGTTCTTGGGGCGAGGTTGTAGTGGTTGCAGTGTCCTTCTGTTCTCCTTTTGAATAGATTGTGAAGAAGCTAAATTTTGCAGTATGAGATACCACCTTGCGACACTTTTTAGGTGGAACAGTAGTTTGAACTACCTCTGGTATTCTATAGATATGACCCCCCAAAGTAACCAAGACACTACGGGGTTGAGACTCATAAACAACATGGCGTCTCCACATATATGGTTGGCCTAAGAGCACATCATAGAAATCCAGTGGGGCAAAATCACATAATACCTCATCCTTGAAGGGTTGGATGTCATATTATAATCGAAACTATTGGATGACACAAAGATATCGTCCTTTGCGAAGCCATCCAATGTTGTATGGCTGCGGGTGTGGTGTTGTCGACAATTCCAACTATTTGACGACCTTTGCTGAGATGAGGTTCTTCTGGCTTCTGCTATCAACAATAAAATGTAGTGGGGTCCCCTTCAGCCACATCTATGAATGAAAAAGGTGCCCCCCCTCTTCAGGATCTATTGGTTCTTCTGGTTGAATTGCTGTGGTAGTGACAATAGCAGTGGGGTCCGTATCAATGATATGTCCTTTACCATTATTTCCAGAATCAGATTCTAAATCAGGGTTCGGCTCTTTGTCTTTGATCTCGAACACTAATGAATTTTTTGAGCGACATTCATCGGTGTTGTTCCAGGGGCTTTTGTGGAACTCACACCATTTTTTGATGTCCTTCTTTGTCTTCCCATGACCCTTCTTTTCCTGTGTCTTGGACTAGTTTTTGGGAAACTGTTTGTTAGGGCCGTCTTTGTCATACTTTGGTTGTTGTGGATTTGCAGACCCGAACTCCCATTTGTTCTGGTGCTTAAATTTCCTCAATTTTAACAACATATTGTTAAGTAGCACCAAGTGATGAGATGTCCAGAAAATCCATTTCAGTCTGGATGTATCTGTGTAGAGCCCCATGGTATTTCAGAACTACATGTCACTCAGAGTCTTTAATACCTAGCTTGGTGCGCAAGGTATGGAAGGTATTGGTGAACTCCGAAACTGCTTGGCCCCTCTCATGCCACAGTGTGGTCCATCTCATGTACTGGTCCTCATAGTTTCCAATAGGGTAATACTGTTCCTTTACTGCATCCACAAACAAATCCCAAGTGGGATCGACCCCATATATTCCAGAATCCTCTATGGAACTTTGCTCCCAATAAGTTTCCCACCAATGTTTGACATGAGGGAGATATTTAAGGAATGCAAAGGTGATATTTTCTTTGTCGAAAAAATTGTGAACAAAGAAATAACCTTCTAGCAGAGTTAACCATTTTTCTAGGGCTTCTGCATCTATTTGTCCTTCAAATACAGGAAGATCAAAGTTAACTTGTACCTTGAAAGGAGAGGTGCCTCCAAAGTGGCCGCTTGATGAAGATTTGCCTGATGCTATCGGTAGGCATTGAAGAATGTGGGAAAAATTCTCCATCATTTCATCCCTCTGTTGCGTGAGAGCTTTCTCAAGCAACAGATTGATAGGATCGTCGTTTTTCTTTTCTTTCACCATTGAGGGTTTCTTGGGTGTGTGAGAGCAATTGTCTTCAAGAGAGACAAGATCGAGACCCAAATTTCTATACTCAGACCTCGTCGGGGACATGCACTAAAAAAAATGATCAAGAGCAGCCTTCTCTGAAACCACTGATCCGAATTATTTTTGGCACGAAATGCGAGTGGAGAAATGATAAAGAAATGCACAGAGATACCACAGATATTCAATAATATAACATAAATGTATCAGAGATGCAACCATAAACACAGATATACAGTAATACATGATTTCTATTAATCAAATAAATGTACAGAGACTGTAAAAATACAGAGTGAAAGACTCTCTAGAATGGTGGCAGCTTATCTCTGAGAAGAGATGTGATGGCTACTCGCATTAGCAAGAAGATGATTACAATGAGGCTCTGAAGGAATTTTTACAATAATATAGAATGCAAAAAACCATAGACATCCAAAAACCTAACCCTAGGAGATGAAGCGCCAAAAGTCATGTGGGCCCTGTTTGGGTAAGTTGGTGCATCAACTTCCCAGGGTCGTAACTTTTGCATACGATCTCCATTTTAGGCATATGATAGCTCGTTGGAAATGTATCATCGAGGAGATTCATTTTGGGGGCTCAATCATGCCTTTTGATATCATTTATAACCTTGATATCGAAAAACCTTCATTTGGGCCCTCAAAATGGCCCCGAAAGTTAAAAACTGCTAAAAATAGTAAATTGCCAAAATTTCCAGAAATCTGTTTTAAGCCAGTCGGAAAAGGTGGGTGGCCATCGATATCCACCTGGATAATTTTAGAAGAGGTTCGATCCTTTAGTGGTCGACCTATTAGTATTTAAAGCTTATAAATACCATCGTGGTGGCCATACAATAGTTAAGAAGTTTAGGAAGTTGTATTTTAGAGACAAATACGATTTCCTCTGTTTTGCCATTTTCATTTTTCCAGAATTGTGTAAGACTGCGTTTTTAAGTTTTAATGGTGAAATCACTTTTCTGAGTTCATGGTGTGCATTTGAGGAGTGACCATGACTTGCTGGGGGGCCCACCAACAGTCTGGTAACTTTTCTATGAGTTTGTTTATGAATAACATAGCATAGATGTCTTTTATTTTATTTCCTGTACATGAATTGCTATTTTATTTCTTTGTTATATAATTTTCTGTTACAGTTTAATTGTTTTAGTTTCCTTTTGCAAGTTAGTATGAAGGATTTTATCAATATGAACTGACTCTGTAGTTAGTAGGAACAAGTTTGCAAACTTGGACACTAACCCCATGTGTGATTAGATAGTAAATTATATTTTCTTTATGCTTTTAAAATCAAGTTTGAAACAAAGTTTTAGAACATAATTTTAGCTCATGTTTTCTTTAACAAGGCTTCGATGGATGGATAGTATTAGTTCTAGTTTTCATTTGTAGATTTCTTATTCAATTGTTATTTAGATTTGGCTTAACTAGTTGTCAATTAATTTTCTCATTAGTTTACTTGTTATATGTTAGAATCATGTTTAATTTCTGTTTATAAGCATTTTCCTTTTTGCAATTTGAATTATTAAATAGAACTAGTTTAGCTTACTTTATGCAATTTGTTTCTTAGATTTAGGTTGCAATTTCAATTTGTAGTTAATGATTGAATTTAGTTATGAGTTTTCTTATGTAGTGTAGAATGCAATTGAATTTCATAATCTCGTTATACTGTTGATGATTAATGCATGAATAATAATCACATGGATATGCAGGATACTTGATGTTGTTTCCATAATGGCTAAGTTTTCATTGGATTGCCTAATTCACACTTTTCACTTTGCTATTGAAGTCAATATCAACTTTGTCCCTCTTGAATTATCTTTCATTGTTAAGTTCCATCGTGATATTATAAGACACCAGAGATATTTACACAATCATCAACACTATATTTGAGCTTTCATAGATTAAAAGATAGTTTCTTTCTTTCATAGATCAAAAGATAGGCTTCTTGCTTTTGTAGGATAGATAGTCTTGTTGCTTTGATAGATTAAAGGTTAGTTTGCTTATCATAGATTAAGGAATAGTTTTTAATTCCTCTTGCTTTCAATTAGGTAGAATTCCTTTTGTCAATTAGAAATAGTTGTATTAAGAATAGAGTTCACTTGTCTCTTAGCTTAGTTAGTTGCTTATTGAGTAGTCTTAATTAGTTTACTTGCTGTAGAAGTTATCCTAGGTTAGTTAGCTGTTTACTTACTGTAATAAGTTAATTTCTTACTTGTCTATTCTTTCTTTGATAGTATAGTTGCTTGTTTATTTACTTTCTTTCACAGGGTATTTGTTTATTGAATTCAAATAGAGTAGTTAAAGTAGTTTTCTATTGCTATTTGTTTATTGTTATGCTTAAATAGTTTGCTTTTTCTTATTGTCATGATCAGTTAGTTTGCTTCGTAGTGTTTTTCATTTTCTTTCCTAGAACTAAACATAGATCCTTGGTTCAAAAGTACTTAGGTTACATAGTTTAAAGTTTCTTAGTAAGGTTTTCTCATTAGATAGATTTGCTTGAGTAGATTATCCCTTAGATAGCCACTTCCTTAGTTAGACTATACTACTACCAATCCTTCTCCCTTGACATATATTTTGCTACAAATCTAAGTTTAATTACCTCGGGTTGACAATTTAATTGAGGGTTTTTAGTGTGTTTTTAGTGCATATATAACACCCATAATTTTTGGCGCCGTTGTCGGGGAGTTGTCTCAAGGTGAGAAATAGTTAGGAAATAGATCATTTTTAAACCTTAGCATTAGATTGGTGGTAGGGGAACTTTAATATGAGAGGTAAGAACCGGTGCATTTTCTATTGCAGGCTCCCCCAAACCCAATGGTAGTTTTTTCCTTTTGTTTTTGTTTACTTTTATGAATAGACCTAGAAACCGAATGGCAACTTTTTCTTTTTTCTTTTGTTTACTTTAATGAATAGACCTAGAGACCCAAAAGGGAGATACATTAAATCTAAATGAGACCTTTCAACCAAGGTTCCTTTCGATATTTTCAGGGGAAGGAACATTCCACTCATAAGCTCCGCAGACCGATACCGAAAAACATGAGCTAGCTCAACTCAAAGAGATAAAGTAGTCTTTGAAGATACTAACACATGGAGCACTATAGAACAAGAAATTGAAGCATCAATCATATTGGGACAGGAGGCAAGACCACTCGAGCCTTCCGCAGAACCTAACAATACAACCTTTTCTTTTACACCACCACTAGGAGATCCTAACTTTGAGGACATCATAGACCTTGAACAGGTGAATATTTTGTTTAGTAGTTCAACCAACGTAATTATCTCTGAAACTGAAACAGAAACCTTGGCACTAATAGTCTCAACCAACTCGAGTAGATTCCCAAACATCCAAACAATAGGAATACCTTTCCATCAAAGGGAAACCTTGTTCTTTTCAAAGGTAAAAACACCTAGGTACTCTCTTTTTGGAAACCAAACCAACATGGATGATTAGGAGGATCACAACAATGTAAGACATGGGGAGGAAGAAGAAACTGGAAACCAAACCAAAACTACCTTCGGGTTTCCAATTTTGGACACCACCCCAAACGTCAACATGAAGAATATTCCTCTCTCAGCACTTCCCACATTTTATGGTAAAAATAGTGAATATCCAGGCACCTTCCTATTTGAATTTGACATCTTGTGTAGGAGATACAACTACGTACAAGATGCCCAGAAACTAAAATTCTTTCCTTCCAACCTCAAAGACTCTGCACTAAGATGGTTCATGGGGTTGGGAGAATGCAGTATTAGGTCTTGGGAAGCCATGAAAGATATATTTCTTAAAAAGTACCAAGACTACTGGAAGACCTAGGAGTCTCGTAATGACATCTTTAAAATCCAACATTTAGAAGACAAGACCCTTAAAGATTATACAAAAATATTTGGTTATATCTCCTAGACATAAAAATACAATGACCTCCCAGAGGATGCAGTTAGGGATCTTTTCCTTAAGGGAATTTCAAAAGAATATCTAGATATGCTTAACCTAATGGCATCGGGTGACATCTCCCATCAACCATTTGCCAAAATATGTGAAATGTGTAAAAATTACTCAAGGAGTAGAGACAAAACATGAAAGAATGTTCGGGACCCTTATAATAGAAGCTTAAAACTAGTTAGTTTAGGTGGTATCACGAGAGCAAAGATATGGAAAATTTTAGAAAAATTCAAGACAAATATCTTAAGAACAATAGGTTCCCAATTGGACACCATCAAAATTAAAAAGAAACAGGAGGAGGAAAATGCAACAATGAGCATATATTTCCCAAGATGCAGAAGTAAGCATTCCTCAAGGGAATTCCCATTAGATAACATTTCAGTTTGTGGCTTCTGCACAAAATACCACTCAAATGAGAAATTTCCATCATTTCCTGGTTTATTATCCATATATAGGAGTGGAGATCCTGGGGAGTCCTTTTATGCACCTAGGAGGCCATGCCAACCTAGGAACCAACCCACATACCCAGATCTACAATCTCAAGTTCCACCCTATTACCAACAACGACAACAATGGAATTCACTAAGGTGGAAAAAATGGTCTACTCAGTACCGACATCCTTGGCCTCAAGAATGGAGAGGAGGGACTAACCAAGCAAACCCTCAAGCTCCACCTGTCCCTATGTCCAACCATCCTTATCTTCAGTTTCCACCGAACATTTTGTAGCTTCTGCCAAGTTTTGTTCCACCACATTTACCTCCTATTCCACAACAACAACCGATAATATATAAGAATGAAAGCTCCCCAAGACTGACATTATTACCAACACAACCACTCTCCTCACCGCTTTCGATGGTCGTTCGTTCCGACCACATGGTATCATTCTTTCTTTCCCCGTGCAGTTAGGAGGGAAGACCATGTGTGTCGAAGTAGAGGTAGTCAATGCTCCCCTCGACTATAACCTTTTGTTAGGAAGGAGTTGGACTTATTCCATGCAAGCTGTGGTTGCTACAATTTTCTGGGTCTTGTTGTTTCCACATGGGGGATGGATAGTGACCATCGATCAATTGTCTTTCTCCAGACCTGACCCTGCATTGGGGGCATCCACGGTCCCAATGATTGATAATCCTCAACCAGGTGTCGTCAACGTAGGGGTTGGTTTGTGCCCATCTTTGATGGGGACATTCGATTACCTACCCCCTCAAGGCGATATCAAGTTTATATCCAATCACCATAAGGTTGAGAATTTTCAAGTTTCGTCGTTCCGCACGACTTACTTTGATGATCCATGGATACTTCCTTCCCCATCAGCCATGATGGATGAGGCAGGGAACCCGTGTATGTCCGTTCCCTTATCTTCCATTGAAGTAGCATACTCTTTAGTCCAGCAAGCTTCAGCTAACACTGAACCAACTCCTGCACAAGAGTTAGATCCACTTCTACAGCCTATTTGGGCTCATGGTTCTCTCGCTAACACCGATTCGTTAGACTTAGTATTTCCCTCTGACAAAGTAGTAATTGAAGCAATGACTAGTCCAGACAAACCTTGGGAAGATCTTGATCACAGACCATATTTCCTCCCAGAGTTAAGACGAATCGAAGCAGGAGAATTCACCATAACTATGACTGGAAATAGGTCTTGTCATACTGATCCCTTAGCTACACACAAGATCTATCCTGAGGGTAATATGGAAACCATTGCTGAAACAATACCTATCAATATCTCCAGAACCCCTGGCGTCATAGACAATGTTTTCGTCGGAGCATACAACTCCCCCGAGGAGATGCTAGGCATCGACCCACAAAGAGTCTATCATGAGCTAAATTTGTTTTTTTTCAAGCTCGCTTTGAGATCCGAAAGCAACATTCGACGAGACTGCATTTATGCTTTTCGATCTCATCCGGATTAACTGAGAAAAGTAACCATTATGGAGTCTTCTTTAAGCCCTTTTCAGACTCCTTAAAGATGAAAATATTGTCGAGTGACCTTGTTTCTTCACACTCGTTCAATTGGTCTAGAAGAACGTTCCTTAAACGAGTCTTATTTTAAGCCCTTTTCAGACCCTCTAAACATGAAAAGATTTCCGAGCGATCTTGTGGCCTTTCACGCTCGTTAAACTAAAATTTGAAGTCACATGTGTCCGGCGGTAGTTCACCCCTTTGTCGGTCCGGACAGTCAAATGTACGAACAAAGGTATACTCTATGGAAATTCCTCTCTTTAGAAGAGTACTTTCAGGTATAATTTTATCCCTTTTTCGGGCCTGAGGGACTAAACTTACGAAAAAGAAATCCCCACGGAGTCCATAGTTAATCTCTTTTTACACTCACTAAAATTGAAAAGATCACCGAGTGACCTTATTCTTTCACACTCGTTAAATTGTTCCAGAAGAATATTCTTGACGGAGTCCATAATTAAGCTTTTTTCAGACTCCTTAAAAATGAAAAAATGGTTGAGTGACCTTGTCTTTATCACACTTGTTAAAATGGTTTTGAATAGATGTCTAATCGGTGCTAGTTTACCCTTTTTCGAACCGATTAGACTATCTTCGTGAAGTTGATATAACTATTGTGCAGGAGTTGGATCAGTGTTAGCTGAATCTTACTGGACTAAAGGGTACGCTACTTCAGTGGCGGACAAGGGCACCGACATACGCGGGTGCCCTGCCTCATCCATCGTGGCTAATGGGGAAGGAAGTATCCACAGATCATCAAAGTAAGTCGTGCGGAACGACGAAACTTGAAAAATCTCAACCTTATGGTGATTGGATATAAACTTGATATCGCCTTGAGGGGGCGGGTAATTGAAGGTCACCATCAAAGATGGGCACAAACCAACCCCTACGTTGACGACACCTGGTTGAGGATTATCAATCATCGGGACCGTGGATGCCCCCAATGCAGGGTCAGGTCTGGAGAAAGACAATTGATCGATGGTCACTATCTGGCCCTCATGTGGAAACAACAAGACCCAAAAAACTGTAGCAACCACAACTTGCATGGCATAAGTCCAACTCCTTCCTAACAAAAGGTTATAGTCGAGGGGAGCATCGACTACCTCTACTTCGACACACACGGTCTTCCCTCCTAATTGCATGGGGAAAGAAGGAATGATACCATGTGGTCGGAATGAACGACCATCGAAAGCGGTGAGGAGAGTAGGTGATGGAGACAAAACGCATTGGCCAACGACCTTCCAACATGCCAATGACATAATGCATGTCGAGGCGCCCTCATCGACCACCGTGCGGAAGATATTCTGAGTAAAATTTTTCGTGGGATAAGCCACTACTATCTGAAACAATACGTGGTAAGGCATACAAGGTTTTAAGTCGATTGTATCTAACATGATGGTACCCGGATTATGAGTCTCAGTAGAGCCCAAAGCGGTTAACAAGGTTTTCCTCTGAGCAGGGCAGCTTTGGAGGACCTCCAAAGTAGACATCGCACAAGGGGTTTGTGATAAATCTTCCACCACAAAGTAGTTCTGGGTGGCCCTTGCGTTTGGGTTATGAGAAGATTTTTTAAATGCACCTTTTGGAATGCGTGTCATTGTTTCACCCAACGTCTTCTCAATCTGTAGAGGAAGAGATGGGAGTTCAACTTCTTTACCCTTCTCAGAAGTGCTTGGTTTATTATTGTCATGTGCTCTAGTCGATATAAAAGCATCACCCTTCACCATATATACATTTGTGGATGCGGAGTTATTCATAGGCAGAGGGGGTTCTTGGCTACCCCCTTCCGTGCTTGCAGAGGCTTGGGTTAGATTTTTCCCATGTTGAAATGGGTTGGTGAACATAGCAGGCTGTTGCTGCATCACAAACTTTTGGGCTTCTGCAAGTCGAGGACATAGATGGGTTGGGTGGTACACCGTGCTCAAGTTGCATGGATACCTCGCCTTCCGTCTCTCAGTGTTGTCCCCGCTAGCATAATCGTTGGGTTTTTTGTCCCCCTTACCCTTCTTTCATTTTTTTTTCTTCCCTTCAGGTTGCTGGGTGGCCTTTGGGTTAGTCAACTGCATTGTGTGTACTTCCGATGTTTTGGTAGGGGGAGCAGCCAAAGCAGTAGTTTGGCTGGCTGCTGTGTGTTGTATAGATAACTACTACAACTACTTCGTCAATTTCTCAGGGGGCTTTGTTTGTGCTGAACCAACAATACCATCGGTATGTGGTCCAACTCTTTGTCTAGTTTTATCCAGTATTGAAAGTGGTGAATCTGGCAAGAGGTTGTATAATAAACCGGAATGAGAATAGATGAGCTCAAACTGTTGAGCCCTCATGATGGCATCTTCTTCAGAGAAAACTCTGTATGTCGCAACGTCTTTGGATAACTGCGGGACCAAAGACATAAGGAACCACTCAAGCAGGAATTCTGGTGGGACTGGTACTTTGATTAAATGCTTCCGGCGTCTCCATTCTCGGATGTGATCAGAGATATGGTCCCCTGTTGTCTGTTTGAAATTGGCGAGTAGCTCTGTGCCAGTGTCATATCTCATACGTAACTGGAAATGGTTAAGGAAAGCCATTGCCAGTTCGCCAAAACAGGAGTATCTTGAGCGATCGAGCTCAATGTACCATTTCGTGACACTCCCAATGAGAGTACGTTGAAACAATTGCAGCTGTACGGAGTCATCTTTCAATGATTTATATGAGAACCAAATATGGAAGGTAGTCACATGATCACCTAGATCTTCATTAGGCTTGGCTTCGAACTTTGGAATGTCCGAAGGCAACTTCGTCGGTATAGGAGGCCAACGCGGATCGTGACAAATGTGGTCATTCAACAACCTTGTCAAATCTGGCAAGTGTAAAGTCGCCAGGAAAGGTAGTTTGGGTTGCTGCTGATAACCTGGGAAAAAGGGTCATGGAGTTTGACTGGCACTAGG
>WSFP011420207.1:0-23081 GCA_009831015.1 Picea engelmannii
GAATATTGGGAGGAAGGATTTCTGGTATAAGGGGAATGGAATGATCATGAACACCACAGGAAGGTGGGAGTCCCTGGGGAGTGGAAAAGACCACATGATGTTTAGAGAGGATGGATTGGAGGTCTTGCGACACAGAGGGTGTCTTAGTTTCCTGTATGGCATGGAGTTGGGCAATAACGCTAGAATGACCTTTTTTTAGCATATTTTCCATGCGATGGGAACTAGTGATCTCAAGTGAACCGGTGGTGATGCCTTGGAACTTATATTTTTGGCCCTCCTGGTCGAATTGCATGTTTAATTCCTTGAAATCCATGAGAATGGGACCCAAAGTCTTTATCCAGTATGCACCCAACACAATGTCACAATAGCCAATGTCGATAGAAAACAAATGAGATTTCAGGTGGTAGTCACCAATTTGGAGAGGCACATTTTCATAATGCCCTCCACATTTCATGGAGCCTCCATTGGAAATCATGATTTGGAAATTATTGACTGCATGAATATAGAAATGAGTTTCTTGGGAAATGCAGAGATGAATAAAATTATGGGTTCTTCCATTATCAACGAGAATGATGACCTTCCTATGCTTGATGTAACCAATTATCTTGAGGGTTTGGGGAGTAGAGAAGCCAGTGAGAGAATTTAGGGAAATGACCGGTTCTACTTTGGGAGGGTCTGAGGGAGGGGTTATGTCCGTGGGTTCAGGTGACTTAGACACAAGGGGAGTTTCAACAACCTCTTCCAAAACATCCTTCGAGATTGTCATAAAAATATTTCACTTGTGTCCTGAAAAATATTTGTCATCACAATTATAACAAAGGCCTTTGAGTTGGTGTTCATCCATTTCATCCCTGGTCAATTTTTGGATCTTTAATGGAGTGGAAGGAGGACTGGGATTTACTGGTTTAGTGCAAGGAATAAAGGAGGGTTTTCGGTTTTGAGAAGAGAGAACCTGTTGTGCTTCCTTATCTCGTTTAGCAGCCTCCACCCAACTCTGAGGCCAAGCCATAAGGACATGGGCATGAATCTCATCCTTGAGGCCACTGATAAAAAAATATCGAAAAAATGCATCATACATGCCCTCTGTACAAAAATCCAATCACTCAAAAGCAACTATAAAGTCTTCCACTGTGCCAGATTGTTTCAATTTTGTCAAATGACCTAAATGGTTGGTGTTGGTGTCAAAGCGTTCATAAATCTCTACCACAAAGTGTGTCCAAGAAACATACCCTTGACTGGAAGTTTTTCTCCATTGCCACCATTACCAATGTTCTTGATCTAGATGGAGAACACCATACGGGAGTTTGTCCAAGTCATCTGTAATGTCATACAAAGAGAAATAATGTTCCATTTGAGTTACCCAACCAGTGGGTTCTAAGCCATCAAATTTGGTCATATCCACCTGCGGAAGGTGTAGGTCACGCTGAAAGTGATGGGGCTTAAAATTATGGGAATGAGAGAAAGTTTCAGCTTCTGTATGAAAAGGTGGGTTAGATAAAGGGGTATCTACAGGGATATGCAACTTGGTGCAGATCATCAAAACGACAGAGTCAAGATGGGTAGTCATGTCTTGTTTGAGTTCCTTGATTGAGGCGATGATGGAGGACTGCATGTTTTTATTGATTGTGGTAATATTGGCACTGAGCTGTTTCACTTCTTGTTGGGTCTCTGTGAAATTATATTGCAAAATATTGAAGTGAGCTTCCAAGTCTTGGCTACAAGTATGGGCCATGATGATGAGGGAACCGAAAAGGGGCAGGTGGGGTCAAATATTTTGCTGAAAAATGATAGGTATGAATGTGATAAGGGCGAAGAGATAAATCGAATGGAATAGGTCTTGAGTAATGGTGCAAAAATTTCCAGACATTTTTTTTTTTTTACACCTACGGAGTGATGAAATGCCCAAATGCCCCATCAGTGATGAAATGCCCAAATGCTTAACCATGAAGAAATGTGTAGTGATTTGGAAACTCGGACACAGTTGCACGACAATAGATCTTGTCTATTTTATTTTTGTTTTCATCCCCAAGGGTTAGGTATTCAAGAGTTCTACAGACAAGGGTTTGCCTATGCTATATCTCTCTGATATACGTGCAGGGTCCAATAGTAGTACTCAGCCCAATATCTCAGGGAACTAACTAAAGAGGCTAGATCATGCCCTCATCCATACTACCTGACTACATAGGTACTAGACAGTATCTTCCAAAGTTTTGTTCTCGGTGGCACTATAGCAGTCAAGCGACCGATCGGTTTATCTAAAGAGGGCTTCAAGAAATCTAGGTCAATCTATATACAAGTTTTGTCTGATGCGCTACCACTCAAAGGGGTACCAACAATGGTTACAAGGGTGGCCAACAGATGTGTGCTTAAGAACCACTTTTATTTCCTATGTGTATGAATCCCTCAACCGCGGGTTTATGCATGTAACGATGGATCTTTGTAGCTTAAAGATGCCATAATATGTCTCTACCCTGAAAACATTTAACCCAAAATTTTCTGCCGAGGAAAGTGCTATGATACCACTTGTAATATTCCAGATATAAAAAGTATGCAGAACATAAATAAAATGCTAGATCACAAGCCTTCTTCTGCTACAACCAAGGATACATAGCTTCTTGTTGAATGTTTCCTTCAGGATACATAGCTTATTATGTAAGAATAGTTTATTTACAGTCATCCATATAGATCACAAGCCTCTGTAGTTCATGCAAAAACAAGGCAAATTGTAGACTTACTGCCATCAAAAGTGGTCCACATACTTGCATAAGTTTCACCTCAACATTAAGTATAAGAAAGGATGCACCAATCACATTGTTAACTGGCTCAATCGACCTCTAATTGTAGCACTAACCATGGTGCTTGACTTTTGCAAGAATGAGACCTCTAGGTGGTCCCAACTCTATGATAGTGATCCTAACTTCATTACAACCTACAAAATGTTGGGAATAAGCATTCTTGTTGCCGACTTTCATCTTCAATATGGATTGTATTCCATCTAGGTCATCTCTATGTTCCTTCAAGTGAGCATGCGAAGCTGATTTGGGAATCCCACTACATTCGGGTGACAGAACACTTTCGGGTGGAGAGTATAGTGGTAGTAATACAAAAGTATTTCTATTGGTCGAAGCTTCAACATGATCTTAGTAATTATATCGGATCCTACACTGTCTACTCCATTTTCAAGAAAACCATTAAAAAACAAGGATTGTACACCCCTCTACCTACTCCCAACAAGTCTTGTGAATCCATATTAATGGAATACATTTCAGGTATCCCCTAAACCAAGCATGGAAATGATTGTGTATTCATGGTTGTTGATCGATTCTCTAATATGGCTATTCTGACCACTTGTAAGAAGAGTATCACAACCAATTCCATTACCAAGCTCTTATTTGAACATGTATGGGTACACTTTGGACTACCAAATACCATCACATATGATTAGAACAAGAGATTCCTCAACACATTATGGTCGATCCTCTAGTCATTGTTGGACACCAACCTTACCAAATCCACTAACTTCCACCCTTAGACTGGTGGACAAATAAGGCTCATCAATAGGATGATTGTGCATATCTTGCACATGTAAAACTCCAAGCATCCACACACATGGCATGAGAGCCTTCCTTATGTCCAACATAGCTACAACAGATCCCTCCATAGCTCAACTGACCACAACCCTTTTCAGGTGGGCCTAGGATTTCTGTTGGGTGTGTGTTATATTATTTGCATGACTAGAACACATGGTTTTCACCAATGGTTTTCTATTTCTAGTTAAGGAATTAGGGTTTTTGACTAGTCCAAGTTATTGGATTGGGGTTTTGGATGCTACAGGATCCCATATGTATATTGTATTGTAAACAATATATTGTGTGGAATGAATATAGAAGATGTTGATTTTCCTGATTTGGGTTTCCAGGGGAAAAATATCTGTGAAATTTGTGTATTTGCCATTGTATTTTTTATGTTCTTTTATTGAGAATATGTTTGCAATAAATAATTGTACAAGGTTAAAATCTACATTTGGTATCAGAGAAATTATTGGCTTTAAGGGGACATATTTGTGGTTAGGGGTTTGGATCAGGACTATGATAAGCCTTGTTATAGTGGGAGATCTGCGGTATTGATTTTTCAAGTGAAAAGAAATGGCAAGCATCTCGAAAATAGAGATCGAGAAATTTAATGGGCAAAGTTTTGAGCTGTGGAAGCTCAATATGGAAGATCTATTGGTAGACAAATATCAATGTATCGCGGTGGATCCAGGTACTGCACCTACAGGAACGTCAGCAGATGACTAGAAAAATATGGATCAAAAGGTGAAGAGAACAATATGATTGTGTCTCTTAGATTCAATATTATTGAATGTGTCAGGGGAAGCTACAACCAAGGATTTATGGGATAAGTTGGGGAACTTGTATCAGTATAAGTCCTTGGTAAATAAACTATCCTTGCAGAAGAAGATCTGTAACATGAGGATGAGAGATGGAGACTATGTGAGAGAGCATCTGAATGCCTTCAATATTGTGGTAAGTCAATTATTGTTTGTTGAGATTAAAATTTAATATGAAGACAAGTGTATCGATTTACTATGCTCTTTACCAGACTCATGGGATAGTCTGATTGTGGCTATAGGTAGTAATACAACTACCTTGAGTTTCGATGACGTGGTCTCATCCTTGTTGTCAGAGGAGATGAGATAGAAGAGCATGGAAGGACAGAGCACAAATGAATTATTTGTAAGAGGATGATCCTAGAAAAGAAATATATCTAAGTCCTCAAGTGGGAGATATAAATATAAGGGTAGATCTAAATCTTCTGAAAAGTTTGTAAAGGTATGTTGGAGATGTGGAAAAGAAGGGCACTTCAAGAAGCAATGTAGATCCAATAACATTGAGATATTGAAGGGATCTGAAGGTTCTCCCTCTATAGAAGAAAAGACCTCCATGGAAGAAGGAGGGGATGTGTACTTGGATTCTTCAAGAACATGTGTAGATCATGAGGAATGGTTGGTTGACTCAGGTGCATCCTTTCATATGCTTCCCATAGTGATTGGTTCTGTGAATATGAAAGGTATGATGGAGGTAATGTTTTCCTAGGTGATGATTCGGCAACCAAAATCATAGGACGAGGAAGAGTAAAGTTGAGGATCATAGATGAAAGGATTAGAACACTTTCTGGTGTTCTACACATCTTAGGATTGGCTAAAAATTTGATTTATGTAAGAAAAATGGACGATGCAGGGGTAAAAATAGTATTTGAAAAATAAATCTACATAATGGTTCAAGGAGAAATGGTGTTGTTGAAGGGAGTTCGGATTGGAACTCTATATAATATGAAAGGAAGCACTATTAGTGATGGGTGTAATAGTTCCATTGTTCCTGATATTGGAGTTGAAGAAGGAAAAACTCCAACATTCTTCTGCGGGAATGAATTTGAATAATTATGTAATAAATGCGGTATAGAAAGGTAGAATACTACCCCTTATTTACCTTAGCAAAATGGAGTTGTAGAAAGGATGAACATGATGATCATGGAAAAATCAAGGTGCATGCTCAGTGGTTCCGGGTTAGGGAAATAATTCTAGGCAGAAGTAGTGGGTACTACATGTTACCTGGTCAATCAATCACCCTCATCAACACTGGATGGAAAGACTTCACACAAGGTATGGATTGATAAGAAACCCTCTCTCACACATATCAAGGTATTTGGTTGTGAGGATTGTGTTCATGTTCCAAAGGAATACAAGAGAAAGCTAGATAATAAGGCTGAAAAGTGTGTCTTTATTGGGTATAAAGATGGTATCAAAGGTTATAAGATTTGGAACCCAGAAACTAAGAAGGTTGTGTATAACTGAGATGTGTTATTTAGATAAATGAAAGATGTTGTCAAACAAGCATTCCTACCAGGTAAGGAAGAACTAGAGAAAATAGAGTTTGAGTCAAAGGATGATGAATCAGACTCTATAAAAGAACATGAATAAGAAGAAGAAGACCCTCATACTCCAATATTGAGGAGCTCGGTTCAAGAAAAAAGGATATCAGAAAGGTATACTCCACCTGATTTCTATTCAAATTTTTCTTTGTCTATTACTGATGATGATTCTAGAATTGTTAGGGAGGAAGTGGATTTAGAGGATGGAAAACTCTGGAAAAAGGCCATGGTCAAAGAAATGGTATCCTTAGATAAGAATGAGGCTTGGGATCTAGTGGAGTTTCCAAATAGAAGAAATCCCATTGGAAGAAAATGGGTATTTAAAAAGAAGCTGAATGCATAAGGAAAAGTGGAGAAATACAAAGCTTGGTTAGTAGCAAAGGGTTATTTCTAGGTTGAGGGAATTGATTTTGGTGAGATTTTTTCTTTTGCTGCCAAGTTAATCTCTATTAGATTTTTGTTATCTATTGCTGCTGCATTTGATTTTGATGTAGAAAAAATGGATGTGAACACAAAATTCCTACATGGGGATATGGACGAAGAAATTTACATGAAGCAACAAGAAGGCTTTGTTGTGAAGGGAAAGAAGGAGCTAGTATGCAAGATGAAAAAGTCCCTGTATGGTTTAAAACAATCACCAAGGATGTGGTATAAGAAATTTGATACTTATATGTTGGGAATTGGCTTCACAAGAAGAAAAGAGGATCACTGTGTGTATTTTAAATTAATTGGTGATCATTTGATTTATTTGGTCTTGTATGTGGATGATATGTTGCTGATAGGAAACAAAAAAAGATTATCCAAGATGTGAAAACTCGTTTGTCCTCTAAATTTGATATGAAGGATCTTGGTGCTGAAAATTTAATTTTGGGCATGGAAATTAAAAGAGATAGGAAAAACAAGAAGCTATGGTTAAATCAGAGAAAATATGTCGAGACAATATTGCAGACATTTAGTATGCAAGAATGTAAACCGGTCAGGGTCCCAATTCCTATAGGTGTAAATTTATCTATGGATCAGTGTCCAAAGACACAAGAAGAGGAGGAGGACATCTCTTGTGTTCCATATGTGAGTGGAGTTGGTAGTTTGATGTATGAAATGGTCTGTTCTAGACTAGACATTGCACATGCAGTGGGATTTTTGAGTAGGTACATGTCAAAACCAGGGAAGGAACATTGGACAATAGTAAAGAGATTTTTTAGGTATTTGCATGTCACTACTAGTTATGGATTGTGCTACCAAGGAAGACCAAATTTGGACAAAGTGTTGGACATACATGGATTTGTGGATGCAAACTAGGCTGGAGATATGGATCATAGAATATCTACAAGCGAGTATGTGTTTAACTTGTTTGGAGGAGAAAAAGAAAATATGTATTGGCACTTTCAACTACAAAAGTTGAATACATGGCAACCACTCATGCAAGCAAGGAAGTAATATGGTTACAAATATTGTGTTTAGGTATTGGGTTGGTACAACAAGCTATAAGGATAGATTGCAATTTTTCTGCTGAAGAACCCAACTTATCATTCAAAGAAAAAACATATTGATGTTCAATATCACCTTTTGAGAGATATGGTTGAAGGAAACAAGGTATTGTTGATGAAGGTTGACACTTTAAAGAATGTTGTAGATTCATTAACAAAATCTGTGAGCATTGAGAATTTCTCTTGGTGTAGAGGATCTATGGGCATTAATGTGCCACATTGTTGATTATGTAACCTTGTAACCCCTTGCATGCAAAGAAAATAACAAGTGGGAGAATGTTGGGTATGTGTTATATTCTTTGTATGACTAGAATTTGTTTGGCTGTTTTTACGTCTGTTTTTGGGAGGTTTTTCGGCACATGGTTTTCACCGATGGTTTTCTATTTCCGATTAAGGAAGTAGTATTGTTGACTAATCTGGGTCATTGGATTAGGGTTTTGGATGCTACGAGATCCTATATGTATATTCTATTGTAAATAATGTATTATGTGGAATGAATATAGAAGATGTTGGTTTTCCTGGTTTGGGTTTGTAGGGAAAAATCTCTGTGTAATGTGTGTATTTTCCATTGTATCTTTTCTGTTCTTTTATTGAAAATTTGTTTGTAATAAATAATTATACAAGGTTAAAATATACACTTCCAACCATTGGGCCCCATTGTTGTAGCATTTCCCCTTGCATCCACACAGGCATAATCTTCCCATGCTCAATTTGAGGCTGAAAAAACCACCAAATTCATTGAATGGATTCAACACGTCTACTAACAAGTCCATGATATTTTGTAGAGAGCCAATGCTACATACAAGAAGTTCTATGATCAACATCGGGTTCCCCAAAATTTTTAGGTGGGAGACAAGGTTTGGTTTCATTTGCAGAAAGATCACCTTAGAGGACCCCATCAGAATCTATGTGCACTTCGCTATGGAAATTACACCATCACCAAGGATATGTGAAATAATGATTTTGAGTTAAGTATTCCCCCCTTCCTTGGCTTTCACATAGTGTTCAATGTGGACCTCCTTTGGCCATATTTTCCACCACTACTAGACACATCATAAGTGTATAGAAATTGACACCTACAAAGCTCAACCTTGACTGCATGGAACAGGGAACCATTGATCAGATCATGAAAACATAGGTTAAGGGCTGCCACCAACAAAATATCCAAATCTATCTGGATATCAAAGAAGGGAAGCTATTGCATCACAATAAGTGGCTCACCAAGCATCAAGTTCAACAAAATTTTCCCCATTTGATGGGGGAACGCAATGCAATGGAGACCACTTCTTCCTAACAGGGGAGGATTGATCCACATGGACATCGATAGCCACCCACCTATTCCACTGGCTCAAAATATAATTTCCATCTTGGCAATTTTTCTATGGTTTTTTGGGTCTTGAACTTCTAGGGCCATTTTGAGACCCTAAACGACATTTTTTTGGCCTGAAATCACCCATTCAATAGGCCAAAGTTTTGGACTAGGATGTTCAAAATGTGTATTGTTAGAAAAATAGGATCACAGAAAAATAAAATAAAATAGAGAAGATACACAATACAATAGAGACACAAATATACATGGTTCACCCAGTGTGGTCTACGTCCACCAGAGAAATTTCTAGGTCCTTTCCTTTATTATTATCCAACAATTGAAGGGATACAATCTACAACACACCTGCTATAAATTACTTTTATTTCTCTAACATTATCCTCTCTCTGATTACAATATTCACACACACATACAATCACAATACAATTCCCTGATACATAAAAGAGGGTTTCCTTCTAGGGAAAAATTCCATAACATAACTTCTATCGTCAAATCTTTGACCTTGTAATGAACGGTTCAGATTGACTACAAAATTACAATATTTTACAAGGAAAATTTTACCAAAATTTTTCTTTGGGGGCATGACCCCTGAATCCCTCACTACAGGGGGGGGGGTATAAAAGATTTATGTCACCCCCCTGGACCCCCTTGGTGATAAATGTGGGGGGAAAGCCCCCCATACCCCCCATTAAGAAATGGGGTCCAAACGCGAGTGAAAACAAGACCTCTGAATCAATAAGATATTCAGGCTCCAAAACCAACAATCTCCCACTTGGAGAGTGATCACAACAAATCCACTATTGATGTACCTGTTCGAATATGATCCACCTTGGACCTAGAAAATTTCTCATCTTCACCTTCATGCTTGAAGGCCAAATAAAACTGAGCAGGAACTCAGTTTATCCCTAGTTACTACCTTTGTTAACATGTATGTAGTATTCTGGCTAGTATGCTTCTCTTCCAACTTGAATTGTCCATCTTCCAAGACAAATCATATGAAATGATACCTGAGTTGTATATGTTTAGTATTAGAATGGAAAGTTGTGTTCTTTGCAAGATGAATGGCACTTTGGTTGTCACAGTACAACCTGTTATTCTCCTTCTTCTTTCCCAATTCCTCCATAAACCTTTGTAACCAAATCATCTCTTTACTAGCCTCTGTAGCAACAACATACTCTACTTCCATTGTTGAAAATTCAACAACCTTTGTAGTTTTGAAATCCAACTTAATGTTGTTCCACCTACAACAAAAACATACCTTGTGGTGCTCCTCCTTCTATATTTATCACCTACCATATATGAATCAACATATACCAATGTATGAACCTTCAAAAAATAATGCATGAGTAGAAGTACCTCTCAAATACTTTAGAATCCACTTTATGGACTCCCAATGTTCTTTACTTGGATTGTTCATATACTTTCTAACAACTCCCACTGCATGTGTAATATCTGGTCTTGTGCACACCATAACATAGATAAAGTTGTTAATTGATAATGAATAAGGGACCTTTAACATATATTATATCTCTCTTGTGTCTTGGGACACATTTCCTTGGTTAATTTGAAATGGATAGTCAAAGGTGTACCAACCGGTTTAGCATTCTGCATTCTAAACCTCTCCAATAGCTTCTTTGTGTACTCACCCTCAGACGATGTCAATTTGTGATTTTTCCTGTCTCTTGTTATTCTCATACCAAGTATATTCTTTGCAGCACCCAAATCCTTCATCACAAATGAATTATCTAATTTCCTTTTTAGCACATTTATTTCTTGCATGTTAGATCTTGCAAAAAGAATGTCATCTACATACAATAGCAAGATAATATATCTTCCATTTTCTATCCTCTTAAAATAAACACAGTGATAAGAATGACATCTACTATAACCTTTTTCTGTCATAAAAATGTCAAAATTCAAACACCACTGCATTGGAGCTTGCTTTAGGGTATACAAGCTCTTCCTCAACCTGCATACCAAATTGTCCTTTCCTTTGACCTCATACCCCTATGTCTCCTGCATACAAATCTCTTCCACCAAATACCCATGGAGAAAGGTTCTTTTTACATCTAACTATTCAAGATGTAAATCTTCTACTGCCATAAGACTTAAAATAGTCCTATTGAAATCATTTTAACAACAAGAGAAAATATTTCATTGAAATCTATACCTTTCTTTTGTGCAAACTCCTTTACAACAAGTCTAGTCTTGTGTGTTTTTTTTCCTCCATCTTCTTCTTTCAAACTATAAACCCATTTATTCTACAATGTTCTTTTTCCTACAGGAAACTGAACCAAGTCCCAAGTTTGGTTATTTACCAAGGAATCCATTTCCTCTTTCATGCCTTGCTCCCACTTCTTTTTAGTGTCCACCTTCATTGCCTCTTCATAAATTTTTGGTTCACCAGAGTCAGTCAACAATAAATAATACAATGAAGCAGAGTATCATTCAGGGGGTCTACTTAACCTGGTATATATTCTAACAACAATTGCAAGAGTTTGAGATACATGATGCCCTTGTTGTTTTACATTTTGATTTTCTGGTACCTTTGGAATTTCATTTTATTTGATTTCATCAAGCACTCTGTATTCTTTTTTTTCCTTTCCCCATTTCTTTCCTTGCAACTGATCTTTGTAAATGAAATTTTCATTGAATACCACATCTCTAATCCTAATTATTTTATGATTTTTGTAATCCCATAAGCGATAACAAAAATCATTAACACCATATTCAATAAAGGTACACTTCTTCGATTTTGCCTCAAGATTTGTTCTATTTTCTTTATCAATACAAACAATTGCTTCACAATCGAAAGTCTTCCCAAATGAATAATTTACCTTTTTACCTGTCCATGCCACCTCTGGAATGCCACCATCCAAGGAGTTTGAAGGCCCTAATAAAATTAACATAATAACAAGAGCCACCAAGAGATGATACCCGAGATGGTCCCCATACATATGTATCCACAAGCTCTAACTTTTCACTCTTATTTTCTTTCCCAACACTGAGAAATTTGACTCTCTTTTGTTTTCCATAAACACAATGTTCACATAAATCCAAATCAACTTGTTTAAGTTCTGGAAACAAATTCCTTTTGTGAAGTATCTGCATCCCCTTCTAATTAATGTGTCCAAGCCTATGATGCCACAATGTTGTATCCACACCTATAGAAGCTAAATAAATTGAAGAGTTATCATTACCAATACATAAATACAATGTACTACCTTTTCTCCTTTTTCCATTACCATGATCCGTTAGTGACTTTCCATGCCTTATCTATAAATGTAGATATACAACCTTCACTTGCCAACTATCCTGTTGAAATTAGATTTCTTCTCAGATATGGTATATGTATCACCTCTTTTAGTAATATTTGTTTCCGTTATTTTTGTTTATTTGTACCTTACCCATTCCAACAATTTGACATGGTTCATCATCACCGAAATAAACTTGTCCAAAATCACCTTGAACATAATCTTGGGAATATTTCCTATGGTGTGTGGCATGAAATGAAGCCCCTGAATCTACTATCCAAGATTCAGTAATATTGTCTAAAGAAAGAATCAAAGCATCTTGTAACACATCACCTGTTACATTTGCTTCCCGATTTTTCTCCTCCTATCTGTCTCTTTGTTTCTTTGGAGCTCTATAGTATTTCTTCAGATGTCCTATCTTTCCACAATTCCAACAATTTATCTTTCTTCATCTAGATTTGGATCTTTCTTTCCTAGAATTCCTATAGTTCCCTGAGTTCTTCCCTCTATCCTTTTGTCTTCCCCTATTCTCCATGGTCAACGCATTACCTTATGTCTCGCCTATTCTTTTCCATTTCATTTCCTTGCTAAGGATGACACTAAGAACATCATAAAATTTAAAAGTGTTTGAACTATAGATAGAGTTACTTACGACCATGACCAAGCCATTATAGCTTTCTAGAAATGAGCATAAGATTTTAATATCCATAAACTCATCATCAAAATCCACTTTTACAAAACTTAGCTGATTAGTAACCGTATTAAATTCATTTAAATGGTTGGCAACAGACCCACCTTCTAACATAATCATATTAAATAATTGCCTCATTAAAAATACCTTATTGGAGGCTGATGGTTTTTCATATATTTCAGCCAATGTCTTCATCATATCCTCCATTGTTGTTTATTTTTAAATATTTAAAGCCACTGATGCTGCAAGGCACAATCATATGATTCCTAATGCCTTTCTGTCAAGAATATTCATTTTTCGTCCTTCATACTCATCGATTTCTTTTCTTTTTCGCCAAATGGTAGGAAAAGATCCTTATGATATAAATAATATTCAGTTTGCATCTTCCATAACTTACAGTTTTTTCCATTAAATTTCTCGACCTTGAACTTTCCATCTTCCACCATTACTCCCACTTGAACCAAGAATCTTCTTTTCCTGTGAGTTACCTTTCACTTAGATATCAGTTGTTATAAAAACATGATCACAAAGAAATAAAATTAAACACTGAAGATACACAATACAATAGAGACACATATATACATGGTTCACCCAATGTGGTCTACGTCCACCAGATAAATCTCCAGGTCCTTTCCTTTATTATTATACAACAATTGAAGGGATACATCCTACAACACACTCGTTGTAACTTCTTGTTATTTCTCTCACAATATCATCTCATAATACAATATTTGCACTCAAATACAACCCAAATACAATTCCCTCATACATAAAATATGGTTTCCTTCTAGGGAAAAAATCCCTAACATAACTTCTACCATCATTTATGCGACCCTATAATGACCAATCTAGATTGACTACGAAATTACAATATTTTAAGAGGAAAATTTTCCATTTTTTTTTCTTTGGGGGCCTTTCCCCTGAATCCCCCACTAGGAGGGTGCTCCAAAGGATTGTCTCCACCCCCCTTGCCCCCCTTGGAAATAGATGAGGGGGGGGGGAATCCCCCCCACAACCCCCGTCATGAAATGGTGTCCAAACGGGGATAAAAAAAAGACCTCTGAATCAAGAAGATAATCAATCTCCATAACCAACATGTACTTATCATCTAGGCCTTTCTAACGAGCTACCAAGTTCCCTAAATGAAGATCATATGAAAATGTAACATCCCTGAAAAGTTGAAATTTCAACTAACCACATCAGGGCCCACAAATCTTTTGGTTGTTCATCTTCTATGGTTAGGGTTTTGTATGTTTAGGGTTTTATCATTGATGTTTTATGTTAAAATGCCTTTTCGGATGTGTGTAGCTATCACATCTCTTCTCGGAGATAAGCTACCACCATTCTACTGAGTTCATTTCACTTTGTATTTTCTTTTACAGTCTCTGCATATTTCATTCTTTAATATAAATTGAGTATTATTATGTCTCTGTGTTTCTATCCTATTTATGTGTTTCATTTAGTTCCCTCATAAATGTGGATCCAACCCCAACATTGATTAATCCAAAATGAATTTGTTTGTAAGTGAAGGTTCCCCTATTACAAAAGGTGGTTTTGAGTCTATCTTCTTTAGTCGCCAAGATTTGGTTATATCCAAAAAATCTATCAAGTAATGAGAATATCTCTGATCTCGAAAAGGTTTGCATGAGTTGTTCCATTGGTGGAACTAGGTAATTATCATTTTGTGAGGCTTTGTTTAACTTTTAGAAATCAACGCATAAGTATATTTCTCCCATATTCTTTCTCACAAAAACCATGTTATCCACCGAAGATTAATTCCTAACCTAAAAAATAATTTGAGCATCTAGAATTTTATTCAATTCCATTTGGATATGAGGCTCTAGGGAAGGGTGAGCCCGCCACAGTTTTTGTTGAAAAGATTTTATTTCATTTTTCATTGGGATAGTGTGTTGGATGATTCATGTGTCATAAGTTTTTATTATTGTATGACCATACAAATACTGAACTATGGTGCCTAGTTCTCTACGGATTATTTCAGGTGAATACTAAATTATGGTGCCTAGATTAGATTAATTACCTCATGTCCCAAACTCAAACTACCTGTTTCCACGTTTATGAACCCTTTGAATCTACTTTGGAGGTTAAACAACCTTTCAAGACTGAAAACTCCCTTAGGCATAGTATGCATACTCACAACTTCTTGTTTAGTATTCTCCTGAAAATCATCATCATCTATAGCTAGATCCTTAAAGGTTTCACCATTGGTTAGGAACTGAAGAATATTCTCATTCCCTTCAAAGAATATCTAGTTTTTCACATTATCTATCAAAGAAGTTCGATATAAAAATTCAATGATGAACCTATCCGCTTAAAATTAATCCAATGGGGATAATATGGAGACAACAATAGACAATGAATCAACCACCATATTTTCAATCCTAGGTACAATGGTAATGTTGAATGGCGGAAAGTTATCAATTAATGTGTGCACTTCTTGCTGATAATTATTGAGATATAAATAATTTCAATGCATAGTATTTTTTATTTTTCTTACAACAATCTCAGAGTCACTAAAGACTTGAATATTATGAATCTTCATGTCGAGGTATTTCTTAAAACATTGAACTAATTCCTCGTATTCAGTGGTGTTATTAGTGAATTTTAACTCTAGCTTGCAAGACAAGAAATTGTTTTTACCTTTTGGACCTATTCTCATACAAACATCCCTAGCTCCTTCTGAACACTTATATTTGTCAAAATACAAAGTCCATACAAATTCCATACATTAGATGCATCTTCAAGTTTAGTTGTGTTCTTATTGTGATCTTCTACTCTTTTATTTTCTTTTAATTTAACACAACCTCTATTTTCTACATCTCTAATACACTCTCATTCTTTAAGTGAAAAATTGTTTTGTAAATTTATTTCATACCTTTGAATTTCATGTATCCCTAAACTTGAGTAATGAAAATTTTGAAATAAGAATATAATGTGTAGTTTCCTAAAATAGGACATTCTAAAGAGGTTGGCTCATTCATTTCTTCAAGTTCTATCATTGTGTGTTTCATGTATCTCTCTCTATAAATTATAATCTTTTTAGGTTGATTATTGCATGGAAACTAAGGATGAGACCTATCCAATGCAAAATAACCTTGTAACTTTTGTGACCAATCTCAACTAATGAGTAAACCATCTGCTTTAAGGATGACAACCACTACTATATGAATAACCTGGTGTACTTTGGGATCCAATTGAATTGTGTGCATTAAACTTAAAGTCGAGGTTGCATTCAACTTCTTACATGTAGAATAAGGCATAACATTGGAATAGGCTCCTAACTCCACTAAACAATGATGAAAATTTAAAACGTGAGCGAAAATGGAGGATTTGAGGATTTGGATTTTCGTTCATTATCCACCACATTTATCTCTTCTTTTTGTGTATTGTTATCATCTACTTTTTTTATGAGTTTAAAATAAATGAGAGGGGGGGTTCCATTATATTTCAAGGCATCTAGTAAAATATTTCATTGTTGTGATATTTTACATAGATCCAATATTGATATGTTTCCTTTTAGTGTCATAAGGTCTTCTACTATTGAAATATTGGTTGTCATTGATGTCAAACCTTGAAGAAATCTAGTAGCCCCAAGGGTATGGTTATGGAAACCAAAGTTGATCAAAGAAAAATACCATGAAGGATAGTGAAAATGTAGGTAACTCACTCATGGATGGATATTCCTCATCATTTTGTTTCTGGTGATATGTGGTACGCCACATGGTTCCTCACAGTCAGGGAGTTATGGAATTGTAAAGTTGGAAGCCCCAAAGAATGGTCTAGAAGCCCTAAATGATTGTAACAAGAATTAATTAAGTGAAAAGAGGTTGCAGCAAGAAAGTCAAGAATACCTTAAACTAAGGAAGGAAGTTACCTAGAAAAATTATTTATACACGTCAATAAGTCATTAACAAGTACATTCACTCACTTATTTTATTGAACATCTTCTAGTGAAATAATGATTTGTTTGGCAATTTTGTGATAGAGAAATATGAGGTAGCGACAAGTGAGAAGTGCGGGAGTTTCAAGATCACAGAGAAGAGCTATGGTTTTAGGTAAAAACCCTATTTTAGTTGATCCCCGCGATTCATACAACTAGTGTCCTATGAGGCATCCCCACGGGTTGCATAGTGACTGTCACCCGAGGCCCCACATTACATCATGTCTTAGTCCCGCGATTACAAAACAGATTTAGGGAAGATGCTTGTACCAAGTCCCTGAAGTCAAAATAAAGCATACAAGTCAAGACTATTGTGAATTAGGTCAACTACAAAGGTATATGTATGTTTATGTGCTTGTTTTGAAGGTTACACTTGGTTATGGTATGGTGCATGCTTGAGGCATGTTTGGAATTGGCACATGATTGAGGTACATATTGGCTACATGATTGATTAAGGTATTCTCTTGTATCTGGTTATGACATGACTGCTATGGTTCATTAGTTGTAACATATCCTTGAGATGTGGATGTATGGTTGAGGTATACTCTTGATGTATGGTGGCATATGCATGAGGCACATGATTTGGTTCTTTGCGGCACTTCATTGATGATATGGTACAAGTCTATATATGATTTATGCTATGGTATGTGGTACATGTATATACATGATTTATGCTATGGTATGTGGTACATGTATATACATGATTGATGCTATGGCATATGGTATAGGTTCTATACATGATTGATGCTCTAATACATGGTACATGATTTGATACATGATTATCTACTCATTATTGATGTTACGGTATTTACATTTGGCACATCTTATGGTTCATGATTGATGCATGTGATGGTACATATGTTGGTACATAGTTGATGCATTGTATGGTATAGGTTCTAGTTGTGGCACATGATTGATATACATAGGTTGATGAGATAGTGGAAAAGATAGTGACAATTACAGTGACAATGACAGTGACAGTGACAGATTGACAGTGGAAATGATTGTGGTAGTGATAGTTTGTTCTACACTTATATTTCAGGGAGGAAGGATGGGGCAAGGAAATGGGGTTGTAGCCTCCTTCTTGTTGGAGACAGATAACTCAGGGAGTTGGATCTTCCTTTAGGTTGGATCCTGAGAATCATGGGGTTCTATCCTCTTTTTTGTTGGAGTGAGAAAATTTAGGGAGTTGTAGCTTCCTTCAGGTTGGACCCTGTAAATAGGGGGTTGTATCCTCCTTCTAGTTGCAGCTGGAGAATTGGGAAGTTGGTGCTTCCTATGAATATATTCTTTTGACATATAAGAGAATCATTCCGTGGTTTTCTCCCAGTTAGGTTTCCATGTAAATTATGGTTTACTGCATATCTGATGTGATATTGTTGATATGATGTTGCTTATGATTATAATACCGATGATATATTGAATTATAATGATAAATTGCTTAATAATGTTGAATACTATTTATTGTGGTTAAAAGTAATAAAAGTGCTCATACTGATTCACCCCCTGTCTCAGTATTCCAATAATTGGTATCATGGAAGGTCCTTCAAGAAGAAGTCTAACCCTTGGAAGGAGATCATGTAATACGCTAAGATTGGAGCAATGGTATTTGATGGTCAGACCTATGCCTTCTAGAACAAAGGGATGAAAACATTTTTATAGGCGCATGGATTTGATGTTTGGAAGTTAGTAGTAGACATATGTACAACACCATCCACTCCCCCAGCTAACAAATATGGAAAAACTCAGTGAGAAAAATTCAAAGACTAAAGGCCCCATTCTGAGCAGTATGGTTGATTCAGTATTTGTCAAGGTTATGAATTGCAAGTCTACAAAGCATATTTGGGATAAGCTTCAAAATATTAATGAAGGAGATGCCAAAGTCAAAGGAGCTAAACTTTGAATCTTAAAATATTCAAACCTAAGTTCGAACAATTAATGATGAAGGAAGACGAAAACAATTGTTGGCCCTTGGTCATGTATTAAGGAAGAAATAGAGATTAAGGAAGAATAAAGAAAAAGTATGAAGTGTGCGGAAGGCACACAAATCGAGGAAGGGTCAAAGTGGTTAAAGAAGCATAAAAGAAGAAACGAAGTAAAGGAAATCAAGATGTTGAAAGAGAATATCAAGGAAGACAAAACAATAAAGAAGATAGATGATGGACAAGTCAACAAGCGGAAGAAGACAGTAATGAATTCTTTGGATCACCTCACGGAGAAGAAGGAAGAACAAGTCAGTGAAGTCCTTAAAATAAGGGTTATGTGGACCTAGGATTTTGGCACCTGGGCTTCGGTCCATGGTTTTCTAAGAGTCATGGAATGTATAAATAGAGGTCTAGAAGAGTTGAGATAGAGGCAAGAGTGGTGTTGAGATGTAAGGGTGTTACGTTTAGGGTATTCTTGTATTTTGGATCTTCAATTGGGTGTGAAGATCGACTCTGCAACTAGGTGCATAGGGATAGGAAATAAAGAGGAAGAGAGAGAAGGATCTATAACTGAGTGCACAAATAGAACTATATATTTTCATCTATTCTATCAATAAACACAGGTCTATGGTTGTATCCCTAGGGAGACGGTGAACCACATAAATTCTTGAATCTTGTTGTTCTATGTGGTTGAGGCTTTGTTATTTACTACTTTTTACACTATTATTGCACTGTTATTTTTCCTGTCGAAGATAAGAAGATACAATTTACTTCGTGAAGTTAAGCATAATATTATTAATAATATATGGGTTATTTTGCATTTTTATTTTGGAATCATCTTGCATTTCCTCTGGTTGTAGACACATGTGTTCTGCAACCCCCCTATTGCTACTTTAGGTGAGCCTTCAAATGTTTTGTAGGTGTTGCCATAAGGGACATTAGTTAGGGTTTGTTGGTGCGCTATTAGAGTTGAACCCTGGGTCTGCCCCTGTGCCAACAAATGGTTCTGTTTCCAAGATCAGGATCTTCTTGAGGGAATGTCAAGGTGGTTTCCATCCAAGACAAAAATTCAAAACTGGATAGAAGAACAAGAAAGGATCCTTGCCGAATCTTAGAACAAGAAACTTAGCATTATTACATAAGACTGGTTGGAAAGGTACATATTTACTGATGTGCACAATATTTTATTTGCAGGAGTTCATCAGGAGTTCAACGATTTTATTTTTTGGCATAGGACAGACCCAGGGTTCAACGATTCAACAACACACCAACAAGCCCTAACTACTGGACCTTTCGACAACACCTATGAGCAGATGAAGTCTCACCCAAAGTAGCAATAGGGGGTTGCAGGACACAGGTGTCTACAACTAGAGGAAATGCAAAGTGGATCCAATAAGATAGCTACACAACATCTAGATAACATTCACCAGCTCATTCCTACTTCGCACAATCATATTTCAAATCTAACACAATAATGCATCTACAATATAACAAAGGAAAATAACACAACATCAATCACACATAACAACAATATATATGTGGTTCACCCTCTCCCTAGGGATACGTCCATAGAACTGTGTTTCTTGATATTATATAAAACATACAGTTCTATATAATCTCTTAGCCTGCATATCTATTCTCTTTCTCTCCCCTCCTTACACACCCAGCTACAGGGTTGATCTTCATACCTAGCCGAAGATCTTACAATACTAAAAGGCTTCCACACTCAACACTTCTCTCTCTCTCATGATGACAATGATAAACTCTCAATCAAATTAGCACTGATTCTAAACAGACTTAACACCAACCCTCTCTAGGTCCTCTAGACCTATATTTATACATTACAATATCTCATCGACAACCTTAGGCTTAAACCTAGGTGTCAAAACCCTAGATACCAAAACCCTAGGAATCTAAAACCCTAGGTCAACTTGACCCATGTTTTCTGGGCTTCGCCAGCCTGTCTTTCCTTTCTTCCCATGAAGTGATCCAAAGGATCTACCAGTGGCTTGTTCTTCTTGTTGACTTGTCCACAATCCATCTTCCCTGTTGTTCTGTTCTCCTCTGTATTCTCTTCCAACGACTCGTTCTCCCATACTTTGCTCCTTCTTTTCTTATTCTTTCACCACTTCGACCTAATATCAATCGGTATGTCTTCCACACAGTTCATATTTCATCTTTCCTCTTCCTTTTTTCTTTCTTTTCTTCCTTAATCCATACCCAAGGGCCATCAAGCCCCCAACACTCACCTGTGACTCGTCTCGAGGCACTTTAATATGAACCTTCCATGTCTCCTCAACTTCAGATTGTGTAGCGCAGCCTGTGCTTTCACCTCTATACCTCCCCACTATGTTCAGACTGTCTTTTCTACTTCTAGAACCCAGTTTCAACTGCACCTGGTACCTAGACCCTTCTTCTCTTGCATTTACTAAGAGCTACGAGGTAGTTGGTTGTCATAGTACAATTTCAATCATCTTCCATTTACCAAACCTTCCTTCCATTGTCCCTTTAAAGTCTTTAACTACACAACTCCTGCTTCTGTAACATAGGAAACCTCATAAGGTCCAAGCCAGTGTGTTCTGAACTTCCCTGGATGCTTCATGAATTTACTATCATATACCAATACCAGATCTCCTTGCTTAAAGGCTTTCTTCCAGATGTGTCTGTCATGGTAATCCTTTTCTCATTCTTTATGTACCTGCTAATGGAATCCTGCAATAAATTTGTCTTCCTTGAGCTCTACCAATTGTGCAAGTCTATCTTGCAGTGCACTAGTGTCATCCATATCTCTGAAAGATGCAATTCGCAGTCTAGGAACTAAATATTCCATAGGTACAACCACTTCTAAACTATGAACCAAATTAAATGGGGTTTGCATTGTCAGCTTCTTACAAGTGATTCTATAGGCCCATAATACTATTGGTACTCAAATCCCAGTCATCTCTATTTATACTACAAATCTTCATCATCGCAATCTCTAGGATCTCATTGAAGGCTTCAACTGTACCATTTTCTTATGGATGATATGGAGTTCTCTTCTGGTGATAAACTTCAAATTCCCGATTCAGGGATTCAATAGTCTTATTAATAAAATGGGTGCCTTGATTTATCATAAGGATCTTCAGGCATCCAAACCTGGTTATGATATCATCAAATATTAAACACATAGTTATAGTTTCACTACAGTCCTTAACTGCTCTTGCTTCGGCCCATCTATTCAAATACTCTTTCGCAGTGGTGATGTATCATGATCCTATGTGCTTCCCTGGTGGGTTGATAGGTCCCACGAAGTCAATGGCCCATTTCTCAAATGCCTGTAAGGTTAGCTAGGGTGATAAAGGCATCTCATCTCTTCTGGATGGCTTCCCAACTCTTTGGCATACATTGCAGGCTCTGTAGTATTCTTTCTCATCTCTGTGTAAAGTAGGCCACCAGAGGCCAGCTCGCAGAACCTTTTGTGTTGTTTCCTTCCCTGCGTAGTTTCCTCCTGTGATACCTTCATGTGATTCTGCCATAATTAGTGGTCTTTCTGCCTCCATAACACATCTTCTTAGGATCTCATCAGGTCCCATATTATATAGTTGTCCAACTATAAGTGAAAAATCTACAGTGCTCACTACCAATTGTTTCTTCTGAATGACTGTGTATTCGCAAGGTGCCATTCCTGTTGATAGGAACTGAACTATCTCAGTGAAGTGATTATCAATCTTCCTGATGGCCAACAACTGTGCATATGGAAGTATATCCTCCAAACTAGTAGGTTCCTCTCCATGTTCCAACCTAGACAAGTGGTCAGGTCCCTTGTTCATCCTTCCTGGTTTTACCACAATTTCGAAATCATATTCCTGAAATAACAGAAGCCATCTGCATATCCTTTCCCCCAACACTGGCTTGTTGACTAAGTATTTCATCACAAATTGGTCAGTGAACATCTTAAAGTGTCCTCCCAACAAGTATTGACGAAACTTCTGCAGTGCATATACCATGGCTAATCCTTCTCTTTCAGTGGTAGTGTAATTTATCTCAGCTGTTGAGAGCTTCCTGCTAGCAAAGGCTAACGAGTAGTCAATATCTCTCGCTCCTGGTTGTTCTAGTACTTCTCCTAATGCAATAGAATATGCATCGACATGCATATGAAATTCCTTACTCCAATCTGGAAAAACTAGAATGGGTGCAGTAACCATTTTCTGTTTCATCATGTCGAAGCTCTACTGGCATACTTATGTCCATTGAAATTGACAATATTTTTTCAAAAGATTCTCCATAGGTGTTGTAATATGTGCATGACCCTTAATGAACTTCTTGTAGTATCCATTATGTCCCAACGTAGTGCACAACTGTCTGACTCTCCAATCTGTAGTGATGAGGCACAATTCTGCTTGAAGATACCGATTGATAGGTGTTGTGTCCAACGTGTTAATGAATTTATGCACCCACTTCTCTTGAGGAATACTGCTCTAGGATTCCTCACAGCTCCGCACATGGTCTTTCAGACAAATTTGACCTAT
>ML863265.1:23774-35727 GCA_009831015.1 Picea engelmannii
CACCCAGGAACTGTTCCAGTCAACCACCGAAAGTCTGTGTGTCCAGGATTCGAATAAGTTTTTGCATAGGTCGGGGATTTTTGATATGAAAATGTTTGGAACCTTTTCCAATGCATGTCTAATGAATTATCTCACTCAATTCAACAGTCATTTTTGATATATGATGAAACAAGGAATTATTTCAAAGGTATATGGGCAATTTCGTTTGAACTAAAAAGCAGGGTATTTTTCCACATCAGCCAACTCAACTTGGTCTCCATGAGAGAATGATATTTTAGCCTTGGAAGGCTGTCTACACATCATCAACAGTCAACAGAGGAAAATCATGGATTGACCTCTTTTTGAGGAAACATTCCACATATTTTGCAACAGTTTTTGACTTGCTATTTTTAGTTGATTTGATCCATGTTTTTAGGATCAAATAACTGTTTTGTAATCTTATAAATATTAGAAAGGAACATGAACCAGAGGTTCGATTTTGGATAGAGTAATTGGCTATTGTACTCAGACTTTTTATGTTAATACACATCACAGGTTCCTTTCGATTTTGATTGTCAACTTTCCATCTTTCTTCTGCATTATTATCTGTGTTGTCAAGCTTTGAATGGCTGTTATCCCATTGTTTATCTCATAGCCTGATAATAAGTCTCTTGATTGTCTCTTAGACCCTACATTGTACTAGTTTAGTTACAATCTGTTCTTCACCGACTTTAAAGCTATCTGCTGATTAATCAATCTTTGAGAGCACTGTCTATTTGTTTATCATTTTCATGTTTGAATGATATAAGCTGTATTGAGTTGTCCCATTGATCCACCTTTACAGAATACAAAAACATTCATTTCTTAAGTTACCAAACACCTTTGGTATGCAACCACAAAGGGTTTCTTGGAGTGATAACAGTATCATTCCTTCTTTCCCCGTGCAATTAGGAGGGAAGACCGTGTGTGTCGAAGTAGAAGTAGTCGATGCTCCCCTCGACTATAACCTCTTGTTAGGAAGGAGTTGGACTTATTCCATGAAAGTTGTGGTTTCTATGGTTTTTTGGGTCATGTTGTTTCCACACGAGGGCTGGATAGTGACCATCGATCAATTGTCCTTCTCCATACCTGACCCTACTTTGGGGGTATCCATGGTCCCGATGATTGATAATCCTCAACCAGGTGTCGTCAACGTAGGGGTTGGTCTGTTCCCATATTTGATGGGTACCTTCGATTACCTTCCCCCTCAAGGTGATATCAAGTTTATATCAAATCACCATAAGGTTGATATTTTTCAAGTTTCGTCGTTCTGCACGACTTACCTCGACGATCCTTGGACACTTCCTTCCCCATCGGCCACAATGGATGAGACAGGACACCTGGGCATGTCCATGCCCTTATTCGCAGCTGAAGTAGCATACTCCTTAGTCCAACAAACTTCAACCCACACTGATCTATCTCCTGCACAAGAGTTAGATCCACTTCTAGAGCTTGTTTTGGCTTAGGGTTCTCTCGCTCACACCGATTCATTGGACTTAGTCTTACCCTCTGATGAAGTAATAATTGAAGCAATGACTAGTCCAGATAAACCCTGGGAATATCTTCATCACAGATCATACTTCCTCCTAGAGTTAATCCAAATTGAGGTGGGAGAATTCACCGTGACCATGACGGTAGATTGGTCTTGTCCTATTAATCCCTTATCTACACACAAGGTTTATGTTGAGGGTAATATGGAAACTATCGTTGAAACCTTACCGATCAATATCTCCCGAAACCCTAGCATTATGGAGAATGTCTTTGTTGGAGCGGACTGCTTCCCTAAAGAGATTCAAATCTACACAGATCTTTTCAAAGAATTTCGTGACATTTTTGCCTGGTATTATGAGGAAATTCCAGGCATCGATTGAAGAATAGTTGAACATGAAATTACAATGTATCCTGATGCCAAGCCGGTTCGACAGAAGATTCGTCCAGTTAATCCTAAGAAATCAACGACCATTAAATTTGAGGTTGAGAAATTGCTAAAAGTCGGGTTTATCTATCCTATCCATTTGAACCAATGGGTGTCAAACCCCGTGCTAGTAAATAAAAAACAAGACACGATTCGTGTATGTACCGACTTCCATGATTTGAAAAAGGCATATCCCAAAGATAATTTTCAAAAACCTTTCATCGACCAGATCATTGATAAATGTGTGGGTTGTGAAGCCTTTTATTTCATGGACGGTTTTTCGGGATATAATCAAATCCAAATCAAACCTGACGACCAACACAAAATGGAATTCATATGCCCATGGGGTACATTCGCATATCGTAAAATGCCTTTTGGTCTCAAAAATACTGGAGCCACATTTCAGCGGGCCATGTCTTTTTCTTTCCATGACCTCAAGCATATAGTCAAGGCATATCTAGATGATTTAGCATCGCGATATCGCAAGAGAACGGATCATCCTACACACCTTCGACTTATCTTTGAATGTTGTCGCTACTTTCATATTTGCCTGAATCCAAACAAGTGCAGCTTCTGCATAACGTCATGATGATTGTTAGGTTTCATAGTGTCACCAACAGGGATCATGGTCAATCCTCTCAAGGTTGAGGCAATAATTCAGTTTCCCCCCCCACGCACAATCCTTCAACTTCAGAGTATACAAGGCAAGGCGAACTTTTTACGACGCTTCATCGCCAACTATGATGAAATCACCAAGGGATTTATGCGCTTACTGAAGAAAGACGTTCCCTTTTACTGGGACGATGCAGCTCAACGCTCTTTCGACACATTAAAACATGCCCTCACAATTGCCCCTCTGCTCCGGCCACCAAACTATAAAAAATATTTCTTATTATATCTGGCTACAACAGAGTCAACCATTGACATGGTTTTAGTTCAGGAAGATGATTTTTTCTCAGAATACATGATCTATTACTTGAGCCGAGGCCTCGTAGGACTGGAACTTAATTTTTCTCACATTGAAAAACTTGTGTTGGCAACAGTTCATGATTTTCAACAGTTCTGTCATTATGTTTTATTTTGCAAAACCACTGTCATTAGTGTCATGAATCCATTTCAGTACATGTTGACACAATGGGTAACATGCGGAAAAATCAGTAGATGGATATTCATCCTCCAAGAGTTTGACTTAGACTTCGTTTCAGCAAATTCCAAAAAGTCACTGGTCTTCACAGAACTTATTTTGGAACTTCCAGTTGAGTTAGGTGACGTTGTGCCTGAAGAATCGCCTATCCGGGGAGATATGTTTTTTATCACATCTTTAGATCCTAGGTATGGAGATATACTTATTTATCTCCAGACTTTGAAGTGCCCCACCACTGCTTCTCGCGATGAGCATCGACGCATACACCATCAGGCTAAGAATTATCTCATAATCGATGATACATTGTATCAGAGAGGTGTAGACTGCATCCTATGCCGATGTCTCACTCATGAGGAAGCAGTTATCATGCTTAATGATTTCTATACCAGAGCTTGTGGCGGTCATTTGTTTGGGTTGGAAATAGCCCAAAAGATTCTACGAGCAGGTTACTTCTGGCCAACACTTATCAAAGATTGTATCGAATTAGTCAAGAAGTGCCATCCGTGCCAAATCTTCTCTCGAAAGATGAGGGCACATCCCACTCCCATGTTTCCTATCATCACAGTTGGTCCCTTCACCAAGTGGAGGATTGATTACACTACTTGCAACCCTCCTTTAGCAAGGGGGCACCACTATATCATTGTAGTTGTAGACTACTTCACAAATTGGGTTGAAGATATGCCAATGTTTAAAGATGATGGAGAGACTGCAACTCTCTTTTTATTCAATTAGATAATAGCAAGGTTTGGCGCCCCCAGGGAGATTGTCATTGACTATGGCAGTCACTTTCAGAACCAAATGATGACTGAGTTAACATCAAATCTTGGGTTACAGCAAGAACATTCATCACCCTACTACCCCCAAGCAAATGGGTAGGTGGAAGCTATAAACAAAACTCTTAAGACTATTTTACAACGAACTATCAACTCAGCCAAGTCAAATTGGAATCTGATGTTATACTCGACATTATGGGCTTACTGAACATCTGTTAAGACTACAACCAGATTTTCACCTTTTCAACTCATTTATGGGTTGGAGGCAGTCTTGCCCATTGAATGTCAAATCCCGTCTCTAAATTTGGCAGTACAATTATTTCCAGACACTTCTCCACTTGAATAACAATTAGTATACCTTGAGAAACTCAATGAGCAACGTCGTGATGCGTCCCTGGCCAACAAGGCTCACAAACATAAGGTCAAGTGTCAGTATGATAGGTCTGTTCGTCCTTGAATTTTCTCTGAAGGCGACCTTGTTCTGGTCTACGACCAAGATAAGGACCCTCTGGGGGCAGGAAAATTCAAACCCATGTGGTTTGGACCCTTCATCATAAAAGAGGTTTTGAAAAAGGGTGCTTATCGTCTGGTTGATTTTGAAGGGAATGCTTTGGTGGAGCCTAGAAATGGGCTCTACCTCAAGAAGTATTACTCATAGGCAGGTCATTGTGGGTAACTTTTTGTAACATATGTATAGCTTTTGTACTATTACTTTTTATTTTATTTTAGTATTATGGACATGTCGTTGATACTATCTTTCGTCACTGTGGAAAATGTCAAGTGATTCCGAAGTGTTCGTTGGGTATGCAGACGGTGCTAGTCGGCACACTTGGAGGCTTGCCTCTGCAACTTGGGTAATCTTTACACCTCAAGGCTAGTTATTATCTTCCGGAGGGATATGCTTAGGTGACACCACAAATAATGTTGCAGAGTATAGCGCAATTATTGAGTTGCTTCGTGACTCTTTGTCATTGGGTATCTCTCATCTTTGGGTCTATATCGACGCTCAACTGGTTGTGTCTCAGTTAAACAGAGTGTACCAGGTTCATGATCCAACTTTACACCAAATATTCCTTAGGGTACGTCTCTTAGAATGAAACTTTGATTATATTACATATTTTCATGTTCCTCAGAGGTTAAATCAAGTTATAGATACTCTAGCTAATCAAATTTTAGATTGGCATCTTCCACACATATGAAAGAACATTGACATAAGCATGTAAATACATTTTTTCACATGTGATCCATAAGACACCAAAGACCAAAAAACCATATATAATATCATAAAGTAACCAGAGTACATAGATGGACGCAAGCGCCTCAAAAATAGGACCGATAATGAGTCACAGGGCTTATGCCCTCAAAAAATATATACAAGTAGTGCTCGTGGCACGTCAAAATGTCTAGCTAAAGTCAGGGCCTGTGGGCCCTGTTATATTGGTCCACAGTATTGGCTAAGCACCGAAACAACCGGACCCACATCCGTGGTGCCCCCACTACATGAGGTTGCATAGATGGTGGCAGGTCCTCAATCTCTTCCATCGGGACCGTGCGAGTGAGCATAGTGAAGTTACACTCAACCCGTCTCAATACCCTCTCAGCCTCCCCAGCTGGAAGATCTCCTACTACTATTGGTCCCCTGGTGGCGGAAGGTGTGGCCCTGGCCGAGGACGATGCATGTTCCTCACATAGTCAACGGGTCGCACTAGTCCCACATCTGCACACAATGAACACATATCCGTCAAAAACTATGGCATAGTAAAAAAATGATATATATAACAAAACAACATAAAAATTACATATACAACAAAAAAAATACAAAGCTGGAGACTTACCCATCTCCCCTCATGCCTCACCAGGAGGTACTGGTATCTTCGGGTCTCTCGAAAAATCAATCCCGGCATAGGGGTAGTCCTCTATAACCGGGATCTGTCATGACAACCATGCAAAAAATTCATCATCGAAGGACTCATTGGTCCTTCCACCACCCTGTCGCGGCAGTAGTATTTCCCATCTACACATAGCAGGAAGAGAGGCCTGGTGTCCTCGTACCACTACTCGAGGACTAAAACTCAGAACTCTCTCAAAAAAGAACGAACAAAGAATGGTCTCGAACTCGAAGTTCCTATGTGTCCAAAAATGACAATCTGTCAATTGCCTCTTCATGCACTCAAGCAAAGTGGTACTCCAATAAAAAACTTGTGCATTCAAGCATTGGACAACATAGTTCATCTGTGCGCGGGATGCCTGATGTAGAAGCCGCAAAACTAGTAATTCACTAAATAAGCAATATTATTGCCTATAGCGATAGGTTAGTGATCTTTCTTATAGGTACCTGCATGCTCGCACGGTCTATATCAGCTGCACAATATAGGCCTATCAATTCTGCTATGTTATTTCACCCCGTAGGAAAAGTCTGGAAATTGACTGGTTCCCCTCTCCTGGAGAGGCCAGTAAAAAAGTAAATGTCCTCGATCGTAGGCACCAGTGACTGCCCCTCTAACATGAATGCCTCTGCATCTGTATGCCAGTAGTCAACCAAGGCATTCAATAGCCTAGGCTGTGCCCGCATGAAAGGAAATAGAAAAAATTTGAGTAACCCACACTGCATCAAAGTAGCCACGGCATTGGGGTCTTCCCCGACCAACTCATTTACCTCTTCATGCTCTCTTTCTCTCCAATGGACATACATCCTACAAAAAAAAAAGGTTCAGGAGGGTTAACCCTTCCTTTTTAAGTCTTTTTCATTCAATAAGGGGGTCCACGCGTGCTGTAATGGTGATAGTTGCGTGTACACGCATCCAGAGTTTACTCTACCCGAATGTACATGCGGCTTGTCCTAAGACAACCTGCGTGGACCTAGGGCCGACCTTTTAAAGGTCAACGCCCCCCTAAAAAATGAAATCCAATACATAAATAAAGACATAAAATGCAAGATAAGGGAGTTTATACTTACTTGGTCCAGACAGAAGTTTGTTTCGTCCACTGTAGCTCTCGGAATCACCACTTTAATCGAAGGGGGTCTTTTGGCTCCAAAGTCAATTTCCAAATCAACAATGGTGATAATGAGCTACCAACTTCTATTTATAGACTTTTTGGCCTCTTTTTGTCACTTTTTTGGCCTCCCTTATCATTTTCTTTATACCAAAAGCCATTTAGAGTGATTCAGGAGCTACATAGGAGGGATTTGATCGGGTATTGGAACAATTTTTTGGGAGTTTTGAGTATTTTTCGACAGTCCATGGAAACAAAATTCCGACGCTCAACTTGAACATATAGGTTAGGTTTCTACCCTGATTTGTGTATCTCGTTGTCTTTTTCCTTTGCCATAGGATCGATCCCATCAGGTTGTGACATAGAACCATCATATCTACTTTAGAAGTGTCGCAACTTGGTGGTAGAGCTTACCGGAACATGGATGCCCTAGGTATATCCTGGTTGCATTATGGCATTCATGCTGTCTCTGAAACACTGTAGGCTCGGGAGTCCTTGTAGTTTTTCCTAAATATGTGTTTGAGCCTCATTTTCATGATTCTTCTTCACTCTTGACCTCACCCTCGGGACTCCCAAAAAATAACAGGTCTTCTTTTAAGCCCTTTTCAGACCCTCTAAACATGAAAAGATTGTCGAGCGATCTTGTGGCCTTTCACGCTCATTAAACTGAAATTTGAAGTCACGTATGTCAGGAGATAGTTTACCCCTTTTTTGGTCTAGATGGTCAACTATACGAACAAAGGTATACTCTATGGAACTTCATCTCTATAGAAGAGCACTCTCATGTATAAATTTATCCCTTTTTTGGGCCTGAGGGACTAAACTTACGAAGAAGGAACCCCCACAGAGTCCATAGTTAAGCTCTTTTCAGACTCCGTAAAAATGAAAAGATCGTCGAGTGACCTTATTGTTTCATACTGGTTAAACTGGTCCAGAAGAACATTCTTGATGAAGTCCATAGTTAAGCTTTTTTCAGACTCCTTAAAAATGAAAAAATGGTCGAGTGATCTTGTCCTTGTCACACTCATTAAAATGGTTTTGAATAGACGTCTTGTCGGTGCTATTTTACCCATTTTTCGAGCCGACTAGACTATATTCGAAAACGATACCCCAATGGAGTCTCCTTTTATGTTTTTTCAGACTCTCTAAATATGAAAAACCACTGAACTTACCTTCTCTGGTCTCATTAAACTTACATTGAAGGACATTACCATTGTGTGTTTTGTTAACCGTGTTTCCATATCTTATACTCCATCCTTGTAACAGTTTGCTTCTTCGTTTTAACACCCTTGGCCCCCTGAGGATTTTTTCCGAGTATCATTATATTAGAACATCAATCTTGTCCTTGTGCCTTGAACTTGTATGTTTTCAATACTCATTCCTCCATTGTAACGTAACATTCCTTTATTCTTTTTCCCACAATTATTTAAAAAGACAGAAAAATCAAATATACCCCAAAAAGAGGAAGGGAAAAGTGTTTTCTTTATTGGTAGCATAATGAGTTGCCCTTAGATAAAGCACATCTGTCTGTTTGTCCATCAAACTATGGGATGTAGTACGACCTTAGGAAGTTTTTCTTACTATATAGAGTTGTGTCCTCCACCGTTTGGTTATCCTTCCAAACATATGGAGAGTTTGCGTTGCCTCCTGCTTCGTAGACTTATAATTAATGACATGCTGCCTGAGTCTCATCATTTGTCATGATATTGTCCAAGGGAAGTTTTTCACCAAGCCTGAGTCATCCCCTTTTCAATTTGTCTCTTTCCCTCATACTCGGCCATCCTGAATGTCGAATCAAGTTCTTGTTCGAAATCAATGAAGCCTTTGATTTGATCATCAAGATTATCTAGTCCATGACCGACGAGTCGTCGAATACCTCTGGGTAGTGAAGTCGTACACTCATATTACACTCCTACCTTGATTTTTGAAGATTTTCAAGTTGTTGCTCGAGCTCTGAAGATCTCATCTCTAGCCATCAGGCCGTATCAACTTCTAGAATATGGATACTCTATAGGTATATCTTTTTTATTTCGAGATGTAGCTCCGCTGTGTATTTTTGGCGGATACTCTTTATATAATTATATGACATGGATCTACAATGTATTTTATTGGTAGCCATGATTCTATTTTATCCCGAGCATGGGTATTCGCTCCTCGGTGAGACATTTGTTATTTTGCAGACGACACCTCCCGGTTCCTGATCCTTGGGCTCAATCGTTTGGCACATCAGTAAAGATTGGTAATGTATTTCGGCCATCAAATGATCTTTTGACCTCACACATTAGGGGGCATATGTTATAACCCTAAATTGCACCATACATGCTTACTTGGCATCAGGCCATCTCAGATCCCTTCTTTGCCAAAGCACTATTGAACAACTCTTTAAAAAACCTCTTTTATAAGGGCCCACATGCCCTACTCTATTACTGAATGCGTGTACACAGTAGCTGACCTAAAACAACACATGTGGACCGACAAAAGCATTAAAAGGGAAAGTTGTCGACGGAACACACAACTTTGGGTGAGTTAATTGAAACTCCCAGCCATGCATGGCCGAGGGTTCATCCAAATACCTAACTTCTTCTAGCCTATAAAAGAAGGGTTAGGGGTCCCATTTGGAAGAGGAAAAATATAGCAAAGAAACTATGCCCATTTTCATATTCCAATTGTCCCAACCCTTTAGCCATCCTTGTGCCAGAAGAGATAATAAGAAAAGAAGTTGGAGGACAGTTTAAGAGGAGCCCAGGATCAAGTTCGTGGAGCGGTGGCCGGTATCGACTTTTTGTAAGTTGACTCATTCAAAATAATAAAGAAAATGCTTTCCCTGTCCCAATTCATGAGTTATTCATAGTTTGTTAAGTGCATATTTGAATCTCTAACCCATTAGTCTATAGGTAATATGCATGTGTAGTTGTTGTTTGTCTTGTATGCAGGTCAGCTTTGGAAGGATAATTGTGGACAAGTAATCAAGTGCGACAAGGGATCGAAATTGAATGCCTGGAACAAGGTAGGTTGATCTAGCCATGTTTTTACTAAAAGGAAATGGGATTTAAGTCTGGGGACGAAGGTAGAAAGTAGTTTTTTTCTTGGTCATATCTTCATGCAAATCATAACCCTATTTGCTAGTCTGTAAGGAGATTTCCCTCACAACATTTATCCCCTGTGTTAGAGAGGATCCGAGATAAATTTCACATTTACTGGACTTTTTATACTCCTTAGCAGAGACTCTTATGTGTGTTTTATAGCCTTCAAGAGTTTCCTGTCCAACCTAAATCAAGTCTCTAGCATATACTAGTTGATGAAACATACAAACATAAAGTTTAATAAATTTTAATTAAGCGTTAATTTTAAGTGGTTTGTCTTAAAGTCAAGGAAATGGAAGTGAAACTGGTGGTGGATTTTAAGAGACGAAACCGGAGAGAATTAAATGAAACTGAAAGCAAACCACTTCTTTTTGACAAATAAAGATTTGCAAATTCACACTCTTTAACCAACTTTTTGTAACTACTTTTTCTAAGATATTTTAAAAGAAAAATCCAAAACAAGATTTCGCTCTACTACGAGCTACTTAAATGTTCTAAGAATCCAGTAAAGAACTTAAGAAAACACTCTTTCTCCTGATAAGCAAAGACAACTAACCTAAATACTTACCAAACAAATAAATAATATATATATATATATATATATATATATATATATATTATGCTTCAAAATAAGAAACTTCAAATAAATTCATTTTATTTTCTTATAAATCAAGTGAAAGGGAAAAAGTGAAGATAAGACAATACCAAAGACTGACTTCAAGTCTACTGCGGATCACAGGGAGTCACTGACACTACTAAACAAACTGATCAGAAAACAATCGCTAACTCATCTCAAACCCTTATTAGGAAAACACAAGAAATCTTGATAAAGAAATAAGCTAACTGACGTCAAACCCAGGCTAAAGAATGTAACAACAAAGACCAAGACTAGATCAAGAAAAACCCTAAGAACTTTGACTTCAATCAGGGAAGAGGTTGATTGCCTCTTCTCACAAAAAGATTTTCTTGACACAACCACACTACAGACACTTAAGCAGCCTGTGTATGTAGGTGGGTTGTCCAAAGGTAGGGCCCGTATGTACACATGCAGACCCACTGCAGGCCGCATACACCTCTGTAATTTCTCAAAAAGAAAAATAAAAATCAAGGATGACAAGGCATGGGGTACTGGTATGGCAGACCAGAATCCATCAAAGACACAACAACTTACAAAAAACTCAAAAAGGTATTCAAAACGAATTAAAACACCCAAAATGATATCAACTAAAAACTCTAGAGGCTTCCCCAGTATGGTCGCCAATTCTTCTATAGTGGGAAAACCCCTTGATGGACTACACTAGGGTTCAACATGTAGGAAAACCTAACCGTCTAAATTCTCCTACTCTTTAACAACTACCCCAAATACACCCCACATTCATGCATAAAATAAAAGGTAAAAAGATCTAGTAACTCTACCTTAAACTCTACGTCCGTTGTCGATCATTTTGCATTTGGTTGTTCCTCGATTACAAGTCTCCTCCCAAGGCTGACCTGTATTCATAAACAGACAAACAAAGAACTACGAACATGCATCTTATATATGAATTAGTGGGTTAGATGTCATAATCAAATATAAATCAAACATAAAGATTGAACACATCATATTTGGGACAAAAAAAGTATTTCGTTTTATTAATCTCACAATGTTACTTACAATAAGATCAACGACTGCTCCTCGAACCTGGTCTGGAATCCTTGAACCTAGCTCCAACTGTGATTTCATGTATCTTTCTCCTCTCACAATTCGCTGTAGGGAAATGGCATAAGCTTATGAATGAGGAAAAAGGCAAGAATAGGGAATTTCGGCTCAAAACTCACAATGTGGCTGCAAATTCTTGGGGCAAGGGGGGAGAGTTAAATGGGAAGTTTTTCACTATTCTTACGATTTTCTTTTGAATGATACCCAAACACCTCCTTTATATGACAAACTGATGGTTATTCGGTTGGGTGACAGGATATAGGTGGTGGGACAGTTGGGAAACTACCCAATAGTCCGTAATCTCAATGAATTCCTTGCAACTTTTTA
>ML863266.1:0-13250 GCA_009831015.1 Picea engelmannii
TGCTTCCTCCTTGTCGGATAAGAACTTGGCTCCACAAGTTGACCTTCTCCTCTTGTGAGTTTCAACCTTGTGAGCATCAGAAACAAAACTTGCAAAAAATCAAGTCTTCAAAACCAGTGCTCTGATACCAACTTGATCTTAAAATGAAGAAGACTTGAAAAATTTTGAAAACTTATTGCAAGTGAAATGTTATGTGTTTAAAGCAAAAGGATCAGTTTGCAACACATAAATTAAGGATTAATTATGTAAATTACACATAGACAGCAGCATAATCATTGAACATAAACACATATGCACAGCAATTGATAAAGGAGTTCACCCCTCTTCTGGGCTACATCTCCTGGTCCAGCTTCCAATGGATCATTATTATTAATTGCTAAAAAAATGCTCGAAAACATGTCTTACAATGCTCAAAATGACAAACTGACTACTCCAATGGCTTCCCAGCATCCCAAAACCCCTGTCTGAGCTCTTTCGGCACCTCAATCGGTCGAAAAATGAAGAAGTTAGGCCTCCTGGAAGTCTCCCTCTTCAAGCTTGTTGTCTCTGGTTCTACAATTCGCACCCTCCTTGAATGAACCTGGCTCACACGCTCATTTAACTGCAAAACCCCAACACCGGGCGCAACCGTGCCAACGGTGCAAACCATAGGACGGTTAAGGGCGCGCCAGCCCCTAACCGCCTCGGCACCTGGGCGTATGGCGCATATGACCGTGCACTAGGAAAATGAGTGGTTAAGTCGTTATTCCTGTTTCAAAACCGCATAACTCCCGCACGTTTTAATCCACCGGTCATATAACAAAACCACGGGTTATAACCCCCGCGCGTTTAACCGTTGGTTATAGTTCCAAACCCCAACGCAAATGTTTAATACAATATAACATATAGTATATGTGGTATACAATTACAATGCGTGCGTCATTTGGCGTTTACAATGGTCATATGTTGTGGAATGAAACCACGGGTCGGGGCTAAGCCCCGGTTCGACCCCCCTTTCCATCGAATACAACGAGCAAGTTTAAATATATGCACATGGATATATGAAACAAGGAACAAGGTCGGCATAGTGGTTAGCGGAATTTTGTGAAATCTTTACATATGAGGGGAGGTCCGGGGATCAAACCCCGCAGACTCCCATTACATTTTATATAACACATAAAGCAATAATGAGGGGGACACGTGGTGCCCATGGATTGGGCCACGTGTCCTCATATTATTTGCCACCAATCAGACACGTGTCAACACCCGATTATCCATCAATAAACCAATAAACAACTGCCACGTCATCATCGTACGGTCTGTACGGCCCTGCCATGTTAGATCGTACGGACTGTACGGACAGGTACAGTCAACATCAAATTTTTGCCTGTTTGGCTTGGCGAACAGATCGTGATATCTTCTCCATATGGACTTCGTTTGAGAAAATAAATATACCGCCAGAATTAGGAAGACGAGACGGATGCAATGGCACTGTTTTCATCGCATTCCAAGCACTTTGAAAATTGAGCAAAATTTGATCCCCTGATCATAAATAAACACAGGAACATTCAAAGAATAAACTTTCACCACACATAATAACACAGAAAACCCCATATGCAGGAAAAACTACTTTTGTCGTAATTCTGAATGCTTTTGTACAAAGATTTACAAAGGCTGGACTGCAACAGAGTCTTCAACACTTTCTCTCCTCTCTTGAGCTCTCTCAACTCCCTCATCAACAACTTACTCATACTAATGAATTTCCAATACAATATATTTTTACAAAAGATTGGCTCCTCGATCCTTCCCTCCAGCTACTCGCATTAAAGGAAAATTAACTCCTATCAATTCCAAATTGGATCTAAATCTATCTACCAAACAACCATTAAAGGGGGAATTTCCCATTACAATTAATCAGCCTATAAAAAGATAGTGGCTCGGATTTCCCTAAGCCCTCAAACGTTAACTCCATTTAATTACATTAAAATTTTTAAATTGGGTTCAAAATGACAGGGCTAACGCCTCTCTTTCCCCGAAACTCGTTCCTCCTTGTCCGTTGATGCGCTATATTTTTGGTGCATTGTTGAGGTGGAGAGATGCTCCTGCATTATACTCCCGCACTGACAAAAATCATGAGCTCCTTCTCATGTCTCCCCTGCTGTTGAGGTTGAGATCCTCTAGGATCCCAAATCTAAATTTGGAGTTGTCCATCTTCTCATCTACTTTGTTGTTGTTGTTGTTGTCCTGCTGTTGCAGGATCTCTTTTGATCAACTTCTCTATGATGTTGACTGTCTCCTCTAATGACTTCAACATCGACCTTCTGATCTATTCTATTACTTTGTCCAGCTGACCCACTAGCTGTATCCTCCTTTGTAGTCTACTTTGTTGCATCTCTTCTTCATCAATTTCCAACTTAACTTGTTGGATGCACTGGATATGCACCATTACCCCTTCCTCTAGGGCCTCCAACTCTTCACACAGATCAATGGGAAGGTCATCCTGATATCCCATGTTGATTTCATCTCCTATGGCATTGGTTTTCCACTCCACTGCAGATTCCATTTCTACAGTAGTGCCACTGAGTTGTTGCTCAATGATCTTCTCTGACAATTCTCCTTCTATCAGCTCCTCTCCTTGTGATGGTACAAGTCCAAATTCATCTAGCTTCTCCTCAGGCTAGAATTTTTCTTCATTCTTCACAACTGCATCCCTCTGGTAGTATTCTTCTATACCTAGATGGCCTAACCAATCCTCCAACATCCTTATCTCCTTCTCCCACTGAGTGATAATTTGTTCAGAACGATCCTCTTCTTCTATGATCTCCTCGGTAGATGTCAATGTATGATCCTACTCCTTCGTGACATTCTTGGTTGGATGTCTCTCCTCTGTTGCACCTTTAACATGTGCACTGGCCTCTACTGGTTTGCTTGGAAGGAATATATTGATTCCTTCAATAATCAAAATGTTCCTTTGATCCTCCTCCTCTGTGAGCACTCCCTACTGATATGAAATCTCCTCTAAGTTCTTGATACTTTCAGATAGTCTCATTTCCTCCTCCTTTCCCACCTGGCAATCAAAATTTTCTCACCTTCCCTCTTGGAAGTCTCTGAGATCTTTTACCAATCTCTTCTCATTTCCCACCTTGAAATATGGATGTTCATTTCTTCCCTCCTGGTGGTCTACGAGATCCTTGATTGATATCATCTCATTTCCCTCCTGGAAATATGCATTACCACCTCTACCCACCTGACAATTTATGATATCTTCCATCGATCTCTTCTCATTTCCCTCCTAGAAATCTATGAGATCTTCAACTGATCTCTCTTCCTCATCACTGAGGTTCCTTATAATCTCCATCTCGCAAATGAAAACCATTTCCTCCTATGTGGCACTAAGGTTTTCGGCATGCCTTAGCCACCTCCTTAATACATGTCACTACCTCCTGGTAACCAACTACTGGACATGCCACCTTACCTTTTGATTCAAGGTAAATTCATACCTCCAACTTCCTCTCACTTCTTGCAACATCTTCAACATTAGCCTATCATGCTCCTCTCAGATCTCCTTGAGCTATTTATCCGTCTCTACGATGCTCACCTATTGGCGATCTTTTCTCTAATCTCGTTTCTAGCCTTCAATAGCCATCTTCCTCCTCTACCTTCAAGAATGCAACTAGTTCTTCTCCTTCATTCCACCTGGTTGTCTTCCTTGCCTACTCTGCAACTGAGAATACTACTATCTTTCTCTTATATCCCTCCTGGTTGTCTCCTATCTGTTTCACACCTTGCAACAATCTTCATAGAGCATCACACCCTATTTTCTCCTCCTTTTCTTGCTATATACAATAAGAAATCAGGAACTAATACCACTTGATGCATACCCCACCCTCTCCTAGGGTCCACTTGACCTCCTAGTCTAGGATCATTCATAATCAGGAGACAAATTGACTCTTCGGGATTTGTTGAGCCCCCATTATCAAACACAAGTCCTTAATTTTCCATGCGCAAGTCCAATAATGAACCCATGGATTCTTACTAAGCCCCTTTGCTTCTGAAATCAAATTCAGGCCCTTAGCCATTTTCACTCTGGAGGAAACTGCATATGACCTTGGGATGTGACCAGGTGCTAAGAACAACTTGATATTTCAGTGCTTTTGGATTCTACGATCTACCTTTCTTACCTGTTAAATCCTCTGAATGTACACAACTTGTGAACTGCCGAAAAACAATAGGTAACAAGATCAACGATTCTCAACACACATCGAGATCGATGGTTCTCAATAGGCACCAAGATCGACGGTTCAAACCTTTCCCTGGGATATTAGGCTTTCGTGATTTTTGACCACCTCTAACATGCACAACACTCTCAAAGTGTCGATCGTCGAAAAGGAAATTTCACCCAAGTATCAAATCGACGGCTCTCAAGATCCACTAGATGGACAGTCTTGATCGATTCTCTTCTGGATTTGGTGATTTATTTTGGTCATCCACACAAGAAAACCTTTTATATCTCTCGACACCGAAATGGAAAAATGGTTGAGCACTGAATGACAACAAAGATCAATGGACCGTAGCTCCTCAATATTAAAAAACTGGTATTTACTTCGAGACTCTCGCCTTCAAGACACCCTGAGTGCTAACACACACAATGCACATAGAATGTCTAACTCTAACATGGATGATCGCATGGCTCCGGTTCTCTCACAGATCAACGACCCTGATTGACTTCGATACTTCAAACTTCGAGATTCCTAGTTGCTCCAACCTGTGTTTCCTCCAAACCCTCAAACTAACAGAGGGTCTAATTGACCACCGCGTGTCCACTCTGATCAATGACTAGGATGAGTCCCTGGCCTTTAGGAATCCAAAAAATTATTTTCCAAATACTCCACTTAGAAAAACCCTCCATATCTTTTGATGCGTGTCTTCCAATCTAACGGTGAGGATATACTCTGGGCTTCGGCCTTCGGGCCTCTGGTTGTTCTTGCCCCACACTATCGACTTTTCCCCAGAGTGTCTCTCCTATGAAGTGCAGGATCTAGTGACACTTGTCCATCAAGATCAATGGTGGAGATGAGCTATGCTATTCGAAGCTTCGAGAGTCTCATATACTCTGTGCTTTTGTTCTTCTGGATAGCCAGACCTTCGTACTATCCCTAATATGTTGACATGCGTCCTCAAGAATTGGAAGGCCTCGATTAACTTTGATCTTCAGGACTTCGGGGGTCCCGAATTCTCCACACTCCAAAACTCTCGAATGCATGAAGTCTAAAGGAATTCTCCGAATAACTCTTGTGAAACTCCTTTGCATATGACAACTATCAAATCTCTTGAAAAATCCTGAATGGATCTCGAAATTTGATTTCCACTCTTCGTTAACTCCTCCTTTTCTCTCCACACATGACTTCATCCAAACACATGAAGTATTCACAATTCATAGGGATAAACCCCACGTTGCTTCTCCATATCTAAGGGTGATGAAATATCTCATATCCTCCCGAACATATCTCGTCCGTTCGACCCTTGAAACAAACAAATCCTCCAAACTTACGAAGTTCACAAGGTGAAGAGGGTTAAACCCCATGCAACTTACCTAGATCAGAATATTGTCGATCCTCATGCCTTTATCAAACGACTGAGATCTTTTTTCATCCATGTGCGCTCCTCCTTCTTCCTGGGATATGATCTAACGAACCATATTGATTCTTTCAATAGATATGATGACTGCTATATTTTCTTCCTCCATTGTCTGCACTTTCCTTCTTATTAGCACCAAAAGTCACCCCTGGATTGCGACAGAGGTAAGCCTAGTACCCATCAGTTTGTATGTCACAATGAAGAAATTAAAGGGGGTAAAATGGGTGTAGACTCAAGAAAATATCACTTTAACTCATAAATCTGGACCAGACAATGCTTGAGAAGGTGAGGTCTTGATTTAACTTCATTTAGTAAGTTGTAGTAAAGGGTGAGTAGGGGGAGAAATGGTAAGGAAATGTAGAGTTTTGCTGTGGACATCGGGTCTTCAAGCAGCCTAAGGTGTAAAATCTTTGAATACAAGATTTTCTTGAACCCAAAACTTCACAAAACTGAAAATGTCATAACAATATTGTAGTCAAACATACATTACAATACAATCACAACAACTCGACTGGATCACCAATGCCCAAGTCTTCAATATTATAAGCAAAAGAGATGATAAGAAAGTTGACCGTCATTAAACAAGAAGTCTCAAATGGCAACACATAACCAAAGAACCAGAGGCTTCATCAAAACTTTACAATACAGGAGCTTAGCTCAACCATCGACCCTAACAAAATATCAAAACTAACTATTTATACTCAGAAATACTATCTCCCATCAGAGATGTGAGCTGGCTATTACATTTAAAAATTTGTGTCTACATCTTCTTCTGTCATACGCGATCTTAGATCAGTATGGGATTGCAGGAAAAACCACTCGTAGGGGTACCACGGGCTAACAACTCTATTTTCCATGGCCGACTCCTCCATGATTTCCATTCATGGGTTGATCTGAGTTTTCAACTACCAATGCCTACTTTCATAACCTCTTCATCGGGATCTGAATGAGGCCAAGTTGACTTGGCACCTAGAAAATGCAGCGACCTCTTCTCGCAGCCAACATTGGCGTTTCGGCCCTTAGTGCAGCTCACATGAACTCTTCTCCTGTACCTGCACATGACCTCGGCCCATGAACCAACACTTCTTATCCCCCATGAAATTTTGGGATTTTTTATTTCAGGAGTTTTCACTCCCCTTGATTTCAAATATCCCGATGCTCAAAATTGCGAAACGGCCCATCTGGATCAACGGTCGGATTTTCCTTGAATTTGACAATCGGGATCATTTCCTTGAACAATCTCAGTCACCTGCTACTCAATAGGCATTTTCCCTTTCTTTATGGCCCTGCTTCCATATCACCGCAGGATGTGATCGTGGGCCCAACTCTTAGGTGCGTCATGATTTCACGTTTCGTGAAATCACATTATGCTCCATGCTCAAACCTCCAAGTCATGAAATCAAGATCTCTTGGATCAGGTGCCACGTGTGCCCTTTGATCGGACGACCCAGATGAATATTGACATTTCGGGATATTAGGACATTGAGACATTGGACCATCGACATTTCGGGACCTCAACAAGTCTGCACATTCCTTGCTTCAACTTTTCTGAAATGACCTTCTCCATGATTTGATATTGCACCATGTGTCCCTCCCAGGATCAACGGCTAGGATAGCCTCGCAATTTCAGAACTCTGTCCGATGCTATAATTCGTGTAACTCTATGATCTCGATCATCCGATGGTCATTGATCTGATCTTCATGATGGATCTCCGTCGTTGAAAGATGATGTTTCTCATTCTCTTGATTTGAGTCCATATCATATCACTCTGAGTGTTGCGCTTTGAAACTTATTGCACAGGCCGTGAACTTGGGAAACTTGTTTCCCTTGATAACTATATGTGATAACATTTGGCTCCACAGGGGATGGCATGCTCCCTGTGAGATGCCAAGAGAAAGCAATTCCAATCGCCTTATGCATTGGGCTATGGAGTCAAGACCAAAACATCTTGCTGAAAAATACAGGTTGATAAGTAAAAACGAAAATAAATATACATGCTCCAAGGATCTTATTTATATACAGTCCTAAACTAACTAATTTTTACACAGTGCTAGGTGAAAGCAAATTTCCACCATAGCCATTCAAGTAAATTCCTAACTAGAAGCTCCTTCACTCTATCTGTGATTGATAACAGATAATGCAATTGTGATAGTAGAACAGTTACATTATTCAACTTTCCTCCTAATGTTGAGGTCAGGATAAAGTTGGGTGGCTCCCAAACATGAAGGAAATACAACTCCATGTATTCCTTCACAGGCTCGAAGGCCAAGCGGAAAACTCCAAAAAATTTGTAACATGCAACCTTCTCTGCTACATAGATTCTCACACATGGCTGAATATCTCTGGTAGGCATAGGTGGGTGAATAGTCGATGCAGGCTGACCGAGCTCAGACAACAGTTGCTCACTTACAGGCTCTCGACAAGAGATAAACTGCTCCTCTAGTTCTTCTTCTTGGCTCTCCTAATGGTCAGATTCATAATCATCATAAACAGGACCTGTGAGAAATATTTTCTCTTCGACCTACTACTCAACGTCTTATGCAGCCCCAGGATGGCTGATTTCCTCATAATAATTTTCATTAATGAATAGAGGACAGGGCTCTACTATATGTTCTTGGAAATCTTGCATATCCAGCTCATAACTTGATTCTTAGCTGTCATAGACAGGTCGATTTCTCCCCATGCTATCAAAATGTGATGTAGGGCTCTACTGCTCTTCATATGAATAATCATCAAAGCTGGGTGATCACAAAACTCTTCCATCTTGCAAAAATGGAATGATCTCCCGATCGTTCTTTTCAATCCCAAATGTAAACACATCTTGAGAAATCTCGTGAAGAAAAAGAGAACAATCCTCTTCCACAATGGCTTCTTCCTTTAAATATGAGACAATAGGTTTATCGGGAGCAGAATGCAAGGCCTCTACAAATATGAGATCTTCATCATCATCCTCAGTAGAACTACCAAGAACATCTGCCTCAAGGACTAGAAAATCCTCTGCGCTTTCTTCATATTCCAACCTTTCTAGTTTGGCAGAGAGAGATTTTACCAATTCCATTACTTCGCCCAAAGCATCTTCATATTCCTCAAGGTCCTCATCCTCACAACCTTCATTAGACACATCCATATCTTGATCATGGTCTTCACATTCCTCACAACATTTACGACAGATTAACTCATATGAATAATATCTTTGACAATGCTTATTAAAGGTTGCATGAAACTATTCCAGAGAGGAGATGTTAGCAGAGGGAAAGGATTGATACCACTCATGGGCATCCTCGTCTAATGAGAACATGAACATATTCATTAAAACATCCTCATGATGTATCTCCCACTGATGCATGAGTTCATGAAACTCATGGAGATGCCGAGCAGGGTTGTCCTCTTTACGCTCTTTAAATATGGGCAAATAATCACCCCATTCATCCATAGTAGGGACAACATTAGGAAAACCAGGAACAACAGAAAATTAAAAGTAGCAAACCTCCAAGCCAAGATTTTTTCCATTTCGAGCTAGTAGAATCGCCAATCAATCCTTCAACCATGGATTCGTCAAGTCAATGATGTGAAGAATGAGTGTGTCTGGTCTTTGTTCACCATCAAAGACCAAATATGATCATTTTTTTCTCTGAGGGGATACCAGGTGTAGCCAGAAGCAACCACACCGAAATAGTGGAGTTGAGATAGTCGTTCAATCTCAGGGAAAATCTTCAATTCATCCCCAACAATGGTGCCATAAATGTTAGCACCAGAAGTCATCTCTAGATTTTGACAGAGGTAAGCCTAGTACCCATCATTTTGTATGTCACAATGAATAAAGTAAAGGGGGTCAATTGGGTGAAGACTCAAGAAAATATCACTTTAACTTAGAAATCTAGACCAGGAAATGTGTGAGTAGGTGAGGTCCTGCTTTAAATTCAGTTAGTAAATTGTAGTAAAGGGTGAGTAGGGGGAAGAACTGGTGAGGAAATGTAGAGGTCTACTATGGACATCAGGTCTTCCAACAGCCTAAGGAGGAAAATCTTTGAATACAAAATCTTCTTTAACCCAAAACTTCGGGAAACTAAAAATATCATAACAATATTGTAGTTAAACATACATTACAATATAGTCACAACAACTCGACTGGATCACCCATGCCCGAGTATTCAATATCAAAAGAAAAAGAGATGATAAGAAAGTTGGTTGTCATTAAACAAGAAGTCTCAAATGGCAACACATAACGAGAGAACTAGAGGCTTCATTAAAAATTTACAATATGGGAGCTTAGGTCAACCATCGACCCTAACAAAATATCAAAACTAACTATTTATACTCATAACTACTAGCTCCCATCAGATATATGACCTATCTATTACATTTAAAACTTTGTGTCTACATCTTCTTCTGTCAGACATGATCTCATATCAGTATGGGTTTGTAGGAAAAACCACTCACTGGGGTACCACGGGCTGACAACTCTATTTTCCATGGTCGGCTCCTCCATGATTTCCATTCATGGGCTGAGCTAATTTTTCAGCTACCAGCACCTACTTTCATAACTTCTTCATCAGGATCTGAACGAGGCTGAGTTGACTTGGCACCTGGAAAATGCAGCAACCTCTTCTAGTGGCCAACACTAGAATTTCGACACTTAGCATAGCTCACGTGAACTCTGCTCTTCTACCTGCATACGACCTTGGCCCATGACCCAGCGCTTATCCCCCATGAAATTTTGGGATTTTGCATTTCGGGGGTTTTCACTCCCCTTGATTTTAAATATCCCTATGCTCAAAATTGCGGAACAACCCATCTGGATCAACGGTCGGATTTTCCTTGAATCTAACGGTCAGGATCATTTCCTTGAACATTCTTAGTCGCCAACTACTCGATAGGCATTTTCCCTTCCTTTATGGCCCTGTTTCAATATCACCGTGGGCTATGATCGTGGTCCCAACTCTTAGGCATGTCTTGATTTCATGTTTTGTGAACTCACGTTGTGCTCGATGCTCAAACCTCTAAGTCGCAAAATTGTGATCTCTTGGATCAGGTGCCACATGTCCCCTTTTATCGGACGACCCAGATGAATATCGACATTTCAGGATATCAGCACATCGAGACTTCAGACCATCGACATTTTGGGACCTTGGCAGGTCTGCACATTCCTTGCTTCAACTTTTCTGAAATGAACTTCTCCATGATTCTATCTTGCACCACGTGTGCCTCCCAGGATCAACGGCTAGGATGGCCTCAAAATTTTAGAACTTTGTTTGATGCTATACTTCGTGTAACTCTATGATCCCAATCGTCTGATGGTCGTTGATACGATCTACCTGATGGATCTCCATCATTGAAATTTGATCTTGCTCGCTCCCTTGATTTGAGTCCATATCAGACCGCTCTGAGTGTTGTGCTTTGACGCTTCTTGCGTAAGCCGCGAACTTGAGAAAACTGCTACCCTTGACAACTATATGTAATAACACTTCCAATGAAGGATTTTTCTCAAATCCTTAGAGGCTTCGACCTTTGTACTCTCCTCTACAAGGCTGACTCCTCGGACTTTATTGTGTTGGACCTCCTGAGCTTGAAATGATTTTTAATTCAAAGGGGCTCAAAGGGGCTCAACTCTTTAAAATTTTCTCTCCTGCAGGGTTGTCTGGTTGGCCTTTTCATGCGTTTCGAAGATGCTACTCCTCCCGAGCTCTAGACTTTGAAACAATTCCTCTTTTCACTCACCTTGCACTTTCCTCATAGTCTAGGACTTAGACTGGTTTCTGCTTCTGCACTCCTTACAGAATCACACTATCTCTCTTGAGCTTATACTTTCTCAAAATTATAAGGGTCTTGGCCCTTTTTTTCTCTCCAAATGATTTCTTGTGCCCTCTTGACACTTTGTCTATTACCCTCCTAAGCTTATAGACTTTGTAACAGTCCTTATTGAACTCCTTGCACTAGATTCACCCCTAAAACCTGAACTCTAAAAGTTCACTTGCGCACTCCTTACACTCTCTCTGCAGACTTGCAATGCTCCTCCCGAGTTTTACCTTCTGGTGTGCCCTCTTGGAAACCTTTTCATAGAAATTGAAATAGATTTCTCGCTCAGTCTTTGCACCTGCTCAATGCACTCCTTACAGAGCCCTCAGAGTATTCAGTAATTATGGTATATCTTCCTCAAAATGTTCAGCAACTCTAATGTGCACTCCTTGCACAATTTTCCCTTCTTCTGAGTTTGAGTTTGTTCTGGTGTGCCCTCCTGGCACACTCTTCTATGAACTCTAGACAAAATTCTAAAAACACTCCTTGCGTTGACTTCATAGATTTTTAAATCACTTTGGTGTGCACTCCTTGCACAAGCCTAAGAACCCATAACACTCATAAATTCACAAAGATAGAGAAGTGTATATAAACCTACAAATTTAACGTACTTGCACATATACAACATACATAAATAAACCCAAGAAACATTCACCACACATAATAACACATAAAACCCCATATGCAGGGAAAACTGCTTTTGTATTAATTTTGAATGCTTCTGTACAAATATTTACAAAGGATGGACTACAACAAAGTCTTTATCACTTTCTCTCCTCTCTTGATCTCTCTCAACTCGCTCATCAACAACTTACTCATACTAATTAATTTCCAATAAAATAGATTTTTACAAAAGAGGGGCTCCTCAAGCCTTCCCTCTAGCTACTCGCATTAAAGGAAAATTAACTCCTATAAAATTTGAATCAGATCTAAATCTATCTACCCGCTAGCCATTAAAGGTGACATTTCCCATTACAATTACTCATCCTATACAAAGATAGAGGCTCATATTTCTCTGAGACCTCAAACATTAATTCCATTTAATTACATTTAAAATTTTAAATTGGGTTCAAAATGAGAGGGATGGTGCCTCTCTTTCCCCAGAACTCATTCCTCCTTGTGCGTTGATGCACTGGATTTCTAGCGCATTTATGAGGTGGACCGATGCTCTTGCATCACCCTAAAATTTCCATATATCATTATTTGAGTTGATTGCAACATCTGGAAGAAACATGCTAGCTCTGAATTGCTTCACGGAAAAGAATTGGTACTCCTTGCAAATACCAAGTACAAAGTAATCCAAAGGTTAGTTGGTTGTTTTCATGATAATATACCTTATATACTAATGTATGACCTCATTTCCAATGGACATATTGAAGTCCTATATAATGTAGATGTCAAAGGAATTGATAGAACTAAATTCGAGTAAAGCAGTGGAAAGAATGGGGGGCCCAAACTTTTATTAAAAAATGATTTTTCTCATAATTATGGGTACTAGTCAAAGTGAACTTTTCATCTCTAAAGTAGGCCTACTATAATATTTGCAAGATTACAAATCCAACACCTCTTATGGAATTGGAATCCAAGGTCCAAAAGTACAAAAACGTTCACTGAGGATTTCCTGTGAAATGAACCTTGTTAATCGTGAAGCTGCTAAAATGTTTGAATGGAGTTGTAAGTCCCCTCATTGGAAAACTCTTCCTGTTATTTCCACATTGCAAAAAATGAAATATCAATCAGGCATCGTATAGGTAATTTATGGATTTCTTAGGTTAAATTGAGTTGCACCAAAACCCACCTTGACCTATCACATCAAAAAAAGAATAAAACAATATAT
>ML863269.1:23180-33338 GCA_009831015.1 Picea engelmannii
AGGGATCTCTCTGTATGATTTAGCTATGTTCTATCTTTAATATATTAAGCTAGTTATATAAAATGAAATAAGATTGAAAAGGTTTGTTGTTTTTTGTTAGGTTGGCTGAAAAGGGATTTATGCATCCAATGGGCTATGGGGTCCATATTATAAAGATAGAAATCTAAACCAGAAACAAAAAATTCTTTTCACAGGGCAAGATAATGCATTCGTTGGATTCCTTTAGCAGTAAAGTGATGAAAAGAAGAAAATATGAGAATATCAATTAAAGTAAAGAAGAATTTAAGAATTTCTTCACTGTAATATGAGAAGATAAACATTAAAATATTTCAAAGTCTGAAACAGGGTATACAAAGATAAATCCTGCAATGTGCGTTACTTTTAAAAGATTAGATTAGAAAACAATATGACAAATGAGCAGGAAGAACATTCAACATAGAAAAGAAAACATCACCAATGAATAACACGCAGGAATCCTGTGGAAAACGTCTCTTTGTATTACTGGAAGATCTCTTGATAAAAATTACAGTCTTGTAGCTTGCAGGGCGTAAAGATCAACCCTTGGTACTTCAAATTTTGAAGTATTTATAATCAAAATTACATACGACCCTATCATTAAAGATCAGGACGTGGCAAATCTAAATTTAGCTAACTAACTTAACAAGATACAAAAATTTAGGAAACTGCTTAATGACGTGTTGAAACTTCATGTTGATTTCTGGGGTGAACCGTTGGTGAGGCCTCTGCACGACCTCATCTGAATGGATAGCTGACTAGGCTTGGACACCTCATCGCCTACTCGATCAAACTGCATAACTCTTCCCATCGAAGGTTACTGGGAATGTTGACTTTGAGTAATCTTCGATATACTTCATCCATCTCTGTGTACTTGGCGAAAGTTGGCTTGATGATGAAGATGTATTAGATCCCATGTTGTATGATGATGTCTAACTGTAAAGCATCTAAGAATGCCTTTCCCATGATACTGCTTTGTATTCCTGAAAATTTTGAGCTATCCTTAGCCACAGTGGCTAGTTTCTTTTTGTAATCGACAAGAGTCATTAAATTGTCATTTATAACTCTCATACCAGGGAGGCCTTTCTTTCGTAGAGCTTTGATCTTGCTGAAAAATCTTTTCACTCCTGCGTCCATGGTCTGGACCTTTTCTTCTAGATGTAGCATCAGTCCTCTCTTGGTCAAGACCCTCTTGACCTCCAGGATGGTCTCTGTCCTATATTCAATTTTCAAATCCTCTAGATCCTCTCTGGTTTTGGAATTCAGAAATTTGATGATCTCAGCAGCTTCTATGGGCATCTCTCCTAGTTCTTCTCTTATCTTTTCGATAGCCTGCTAACTTCTTTGCACCAGCTCATTTTTCTTAAACATGATTTGTATCATCGACCATATTTCATTCATGGACTTAGTGATATCCATCCAGAAACTTTCTTTGACCTCAGCAAGTGTTTTTCTCGCCACTGTTTGCTTTTGAAGCTGTTGCAATTCTTGTTTAAGCATGTCTGAAGTTTGTTTCTCCTTGGAGTAGCTAGTTTGGAAGAAAGATTTGAGTTCCTGAAGGTTCTCAATCTCCTTTTTAAGTTTGCTAATCTTTGTCTCTTGCAAATTCATTTCTTCCATGGATTTATCCAGTTCAATAGTCTTCTCCAGGGCTGTCAGTGGAGTTGCCGAGGGAATTTCTGCTACAGATGCTATGCTCACTCTTGTGAGTGGAACTGTGCTCAGTGGAATGACTTCCATGGGCTTTGACTGCTCCTTCTCTTTCACTAGTTTTTCCAATTCCACTTCCATTTCCTTCAACTGTGCATTCTGCTCCATGATCAACTTGAGCATCTCATCCTTTTCCCCTTCTGTCTCTGCTATTTCCTTTTCTTGTGAATCTTTTGTTGGTGGAATTTTCAATTGTTTCCTCAGAGATGCTATATCGACATTTTTTTTTTTGAGAATCTCCTCGATTACTTTCACATTCGAGGGATCATATCGGATCTTGAGGACCAGTTCCTCCAACGTCTTAATCCTGTTATCCTTGGAAAAGGATGATATTTTTTCTAACTTCAGCTGTGTCTGGACATTGTTTAGAGATACTTGTAACTTGGAGGCAGCAGTGGAAGCATGTGCCAGTGTGGAGAAAACCATTTCTCCAGTTTGCCTGTGCAGATCCATTTGATCAGCTGGATGCACATCTTTGGTCTGAAATTTGAATGTTTCCCTTTTGTAATCAGTGATTACTTTCGAGTCTGGCATATGTGCTTGCAGAAACACCATGTGCATTCTACCCTTCTCAGTGTCGAATGCAGACAATAGTCTATGTTGTGTAGTTGATGTTTTCTTCAAGAACTGAGCATACGTGCTGCTGGTCAGCGTCTGATTTTTCTTTTTGATCAGATCATACTTCTCAAAAATACTCAATTTCGGTCCTTTTTTGCTCAACTGGTTGGCCGGTGGAGTATCTGTAGGCTTCTTGGGAAACACTGTAGTCATGATTTGTTTTCTGTTTGTACTAAGGAGCAACCGATCAACCTCGACATTTGTGGTGGATTGAATTCCCTTTTCACCAGCCGTGTTAGGTGCCTGACTGGTTTTTGGCCTCTTGGTGTGTAATTGGAACTCTTCATACGATACTTTAGTGATGGGAGGTGAATTGTCCTTCCTGGGCCTTTTCTCCTTGGGAGCCTGTGGTGTAGTCGTCTGTGAGATAGTGACCGAAAGGTCCTGCTGTTTTGTCTCAACTAGAGTGTTTGGCTCCCATTCTGTCTGGTTGGCAAACTTCAATATCTCAGGCCTAGACATGTGGACATATGGGATATTCTTATTCTTAACTCTCATCTCTGAAATTATTCCGCAAGGGTCATAGTGCCATATGAAGCTAACAAAAAACTTCATTTCTTTAAGCAATCTGTTTGCTTCCTCCCTGGCACCTCAACTATTGTAGATGAAAGACCCAATCTGCCCTTTGATTCTGAGCTACTGCTTCTTCTTTAGAGACAAAAAATGTATGTCATCTGAATTGATCATTTGTCTTATTATTCCAGGGCAAATATCCTCACAGGAAAATACTTGGGCAACTTGTATGGAGGCAATTCACACCCATACACTCTGATCTTTGTGTGGTCCTGGTACAGGTACTAGTCTCCCATTTTTGCAAGATCCGAGAGGTGTAGGATCCTATGAATTTCATCGTTTATTCTAGGCTCAGGTCTGCCACTGAGCATGCTCACCACGGGATGGTAGAATTGCTCGATAAATTGTTTGAAGCTGAATTCTGTAGATTTTTGTCTGAGCAATGAAGTCCACGTTGTCACCGCTTATGGCCTCCCACCCTTGTCCATATTCTTCATTGAAAAGGAGAATTTGTCCGCTTGAAAGAATAGGAACATGTAAGCCAGTATTGAGGAATACCAGAACATGCTTTCTGTGGTGAAATTTGAGAATTTCTCGTGAATGTTGTCTACCAAGAAGGCGTTGTAGTCAAACTAAGTGGTGGGTTTCTCATCTGTGGAGAAGATGGACAGAAAACCCAATATGGGTTCATCCACCCATTGATCTGAAAAATACCAAATCAGGGTGCATAATGACGAGATGACCTGGTTTCCCTTTACTGAGAACAGGGATGAAGGATATGGGAGATTTTTAGTGGGGAGCTGAGTGGCCTGTGGGAGAAAAAGTTTGAAAATTTGAGCTCTTCGGGGGAATGATAATTTCTGGTAGATTTCTGTGATGATTTCAACGTTGAAAGGTGAGGCGGATTCGGCTTTGGGTACCTACATCATTTGATCAATGGTTTCTAGTGTAATGAAGAATAGAGTTTCTCCAGATGAAGAAACTATGGCTCTTTGGTCGGGAAGGTAATGAGCTTGGAATTTGAGGGTGAATTCAGGGAAATGGTGAACCTGGGGGAAAATATACAGGGGAAGGTTTGACTCCCAGAGCCCAATTTCGTCGCTCTGGTCAAGGAAAACCTATTTGATCCATGACAATAAATCTGTGAAGTCGAACTCGCATCTGGTGTCTACGATTAAATGGTCTTTGTCAGCCAAATGGATCCTATCGAGGTCGACAGGAGGTGGGAGGAAAGGATTCTCCTTGGCCTCTGCTTTCTTTGATTTTGGTGCCATCACTGTAACTATATCTGCAAGTAAAACAAAAAGGTTAGTAGGGATGATGGTGGCGTTGGGTGACTGACTATAACAGAGAGGAAAATGGGGAAAGAATTCTCTGGTGCAGCGATAGGGTGAATGATAAGGGAATGAAGGGTGAAGGTATTTTTTGAGAAAACAGATACCTGTTGGTCACGGGAGATAGGTCAGCAGGTTAAAAGATAGGTTAGCCAATAATAAATGGCCAACGGGTCATTTAGAGCATGAGATGGCAGGTGACAATGACTGAAGAATACGGCTGGGCGACGTGGCGAGAGTTGATTGGGGAGTAACCATGGTGAGAGGACTTGTAAAGGGTGAACAAGGGGAATGCACTGACAGAGTAATGAGGCGTGACCTCAAGGGGAAAAACGTGGATAATGCTATCATGGGGTGACAAGGTATGTCATGCCTATTGACGGGCGGAAATGAACGCTCGCCAACTGGAAGAGTGGATCCGGTCCGGGGTTGTTTAAATAACCCAAGCCATTTGGGATGAATCACCCTGACGGGTTTAGCGGCTCCGTTGGCCGATCTAAGTCCTAGAAAACAAATGAAAACTACACTAAGGAACTAATCTAAATGAAAACAATAATAAAAACAAACTAATAAACAAATCTAAACTACATATATACAATCTATTACCTAAATCATAAAACAATAATTATATAAAATTAAATGTTCAATTATCAACAGAATTGGATTCAATTACAAATATACAATATTTACAGATTATAGATTTAGATTAAAACCTGCAAAAGTCATTTGTAAACTGTCCTAAGACAACGAAACTATTGTTTTTTGATTTTTATAATTTTGTGAGAAAGAAATTAAATAAAAAAAACTATCTAAGATAAACAACTAAAATAATAACTCTAACTATAAATCTGAACTATACATATATCTATCTAAACTACTTATATGACACTAATAAATTACTATCAAATAAAAAACAACAAACTGACCTGAAGTAACGCTTCAGGTTTGTCCTGTATCCAATAGCCGATTTAGCTGTTTGGTGGGAGGAAACCCGCAGCAAATTCTCCACGAGCTTCTCGTAAACAAAAAGCAGTTGTTCTCTTCAAATATAAATGACATGACAAGCAATACATAAAAAATTACAACAATCTTATAATTAACAAATTATCGCAGTCGGATAAATCCTTGTGCAAAATTTGTACTAAACAATTCAATTAATGAAAAAGATAAACCTGTATTCATTAAATTGAAATAGAGTAATCGCTGTATTTTTTAAATAAGAGAGATCAGATATGGACAACACATAAACCAAATCACATCAATCTGCAAGGAATTACGATAGCTAAAGTAGTCGATAATTAATTGCAAACTGATATGGAGAAAACTTGAAATAAAAGTTTGATATATTGGAAGCGAAAGCTCTTACAAGACATCAACTTTCATCGCAGTCTGTATTATTATAAATCCATAATTTGGTTCTCCCAACAGTGATGATGATGGGTTCATTAAAAAAAATGAGAAGTATTTAAAGACCTCCCACAGGGTAAAACATCCCTGTGGTAATTATCAAAACAATTTACAAAAATTTGGGGATAATATCCCAAGTCTCTATTTCTGACTCAAGCTAACAACCTAAAACAAAACCATATCCAAAGTATCTCCTAAACTGCCACAGCATGCCCAATTGATCATTGTAATTCGTATACACCTGAAAGAAGACAATAATAGACAAGTTTAGAGGATATTTTATTGATAAAATTGACAAAAATCTAAATTTTAAGACTAGCTACAGAATCTTGCGATTCTGTAGCTGGTCTAATTTGAGATTAGAATCGTTTTAAAATCAATCCAAAACTTAACATAATTATATTCAACTTATTCAACCAAATCTTTAATTACCAATTCCAAACAGAGTCAATCATTCATGCCACACCGAACCAAACTTGTATACAAATTGAAACAAACGAAATCATGGTCAAATGAATGGAAACATAGATACATGCACCATGTTCGACATTTGTTATTACCAATTTGGGGTAAACAGAATCGCTTAGATAATTCGACAGAAATGAAATCATTTTCATGAACCAATTCCAATCGACACAAACTGTAACCGGTTAAACAAATCATTCATGCAATAGTTTATGTTGACTCAGCCATTAACAAAATTGTTGTTGAATCAAAACGAAATCAACAGGATCATTTTTCAAATTAATATAACTATATCAAACATATACAAATGATCATGCTAATCGTGGCACGCAACAATCGTTTGCAAATCAAATCAAACATGAACGAATCAAAACAGTTTGGGGCCAACACAATCGTTATGCAAAATCGTATCAATCAAAACAACTACACGATTTTAGCAAATAGATCTTTTGCACAGGTCAAATGTAATCAAAATCCAAACGAGAATATTTATTTAAAACGAAACAGAATCATTCCTGGTAAATCGAAGTCAACAGGATTGTTTTGAACCTATTAGAAACAAACAAAACTAATCGAAATCAAACCCAATCGACTATCCTAAATCAAACAAACAGAATTGTTTCAAAAGCAAGCCAAACAGAATCGAAAACAAATCGATCATTTATACTAAACTGAGAATAATAAAATCTCATTAACTAAATCATAGCTGTGTCCGAGTTTAACAAATTTCCCACTCATGATTCATGACGAAATTGTTTTGGTAAAATGAAAGCAACATAATCATTTTGAATTAAAACGAACAGAGCTATTGAAAGTAAATCCAATCGGTTATATTAATCCAAGCAAACTCACAAAGTGAAATTAATATTGAAATTCATACCTGAGCAGTGAGAAAAGGTTTCGATCATGACAACTTGGAATTGACAAAGGCCGTTGCCGCTTTGACGTTCTGTAAGACAATTGAACCGGCGGTTTTTTGTTTCTTCTTGTTGGCTTGAAGCCTGTCTCTTTCTTTTGACAGCACTGTAACTTGCTCCTCTAACGATTTGATCTTTGATTGCAACAAGGGAATGTCGGTGTAATAATGCTCTAGCCAAGCATTACATTGGATGCACGGTGGTTGCTCGGGCTTTGGCATCACAGGCGATGATTTGTTCAAGTTACCAGGGGTTTCCTTGTGTAGCTTGATTCCCGGGTAGTTTGGGTCGTTTTTGAGGCACGAAGGTAAGTTAGAGACATAGTCATAGGTTTCTTTAGAGAAGAGGCCATGGGAATAGGAATATTCCTCGACTAGGAAACGCTCAATATCGGAGTCTGAGTCCTCGCTCAACACTATTGGCTTTTGGTCAACGTTTGGATTGGGTTTGTTCCTAGTGTATCTCGATATCAATCGAGCATGTTTCTTCCCCTTACTATTGACAGTAGTATCACTCTTACCTTTCTTCTTCACAGGCCTTTTGACGGCCTTAATATTTTCTTTAGCACATGGGTTGGCTATGGCATCGAGTAGATCTACGTCAGGGAAATCTGAGGGTTTGACAGGGGGTATAAGGATATGAAATGACACGACTAGCTCAACCAAAGTTTCCGTAACCACAACCTTGTCGATTTGAGCAGACTTGGGATTGGAAAAGCCATTCCTTGATAGGAAGGCTTGCCAATCATCGCCACTAAGGTTTAAATGGTGGACAATAATGAGTTTAATCAAGCCATGATGAAAAAGGATGCTATCAACCTTCTCGCGCTTGAATCTTTTAGACATCTTATAAAGACTACGCAAGAAGTAATGTGGCATATTCAAGGGGTAGCCTATGAAATTCATCAATAACCGGAGGTGATACAAAAATACCAACCCATACCGACCTTCACAGGTCACAAACTGTTTAACAATTACCAAAAGATCGTCCCACCTGGGTTTGAGGGTAGTGATAGGCATACCTCTATCACAAGAAACAATCTTTCTTGAAGTGAATAGAAGGGGCCACGACACCTCGTCTACTTTGGAATTTTTGAACCACCTTTGCCATGTAGCTGGCAGTCCTGTAGCTAAACTTACGAATTCCTCATTAAGCTCAAGCTGTATGTATCCAACCTTATCCCTACACCCGCCGAAGGTGAGGGAAAATTGTTGGGAAACCGAAAGGTTGAAACCCTCGAACCTCTATATAAACACAAGGCAGCCACCATTTTCCAAATCTTGGCGAGCATTATCGTATAGAAATAGAGTTTGTCTACCATTTGGCTCTATGCGCACCATCGGTGCCATGGATGGAGGCACACAATGAGCAGTGTGAATGGGCCAGGGTTTGGCCAGGGCATTCACGGGATCGAAAAACTCACAGGCTTACTCGAAGTCTAACAGAGGTGACCCGGGATAGGGGGAAGGCATTAATGACCAAATGTGCGAGGGTGGTGGAGCTAGCTCAGCCCATGCAAAACAGTCATTTCCCACAATACAAACAATGACACATATAGCGATTCAAATCACTTATTGTGTATGTCAAAAACTATGCCAATTAAACAATCAACGAAAACTATAGTAAGTCGACCAAACATTTGCGCAATAAATAGTTTTAGCATAGTTTTAAAACCAAAAAAATGATTCGAAATCAACACCAAGGGTTCGATCATATCAAAAATGTGTTTTCATGAAATTATTTATACCAAGGGTCTAACCACAACACCAATGTGTTTTTATGAGAACAATGTGTCAAGGAAATCAATGAAAGAACATAGAACATCAAACGACCAATGCATCGAAACTCGATCATAAGAATATCATCACAGTCTCATAAAAACGAAGTCATATTAACAACTAAAGAATGCCAAATGAGTAAAGATATTGGTATCTTGCCAACTGTGCAACTATAATTAAATTGGAAACGCAATGAACACATATACAAGAGTGACCATAATAATCCCGTGACGATTTTAATGTGACTTCGAAATCAGAGTTTTCATGCTTGCAGTCGTGAAAACAAGAACAAAGGCAGGTGTGCAAAATGCACAAAATAATAGTGTCGTTTTATTCCGAAGATTGCAATGAAAATCAAGGGTTGCAAAACACTGGTGTAGGCAGCTTATAAGGAAAGTATAAAAATGTGAATTGGCTGCCAACAATGGCGACACACTGGTAGAAGCAGTTATCTCTGCCAAAAGAACAAATTCAGATTAGGATAACAGGAATAATTCCATAGAAATAACCAGAAAATTGTTTAAACATCATCAGTGATCAAATATTCCAGCAGTGTTTAAAGGATGAAAACTGATAACAGTCCTAAGATAAGCGAGCCACAATATTAAAGATAAAATCTCCAATACTGTTGACAGTGCCATTGCTGCCAGCAGGCGTCCATAGCCTTGACAGGGTTTCCATTTAACCCACTCTGGTATCCGTATCCTACCAAGAAGTTCCAGATCATAATAAAGGACATGTTAAGGTTAAGAGGTTTCTTATTTACGAATTTTCATATACCCGACATTGCTTTGCTGCCAGCAGGCTTGTTCAATACCTCGGTGAAGTTGTCTTGGCATCATGCATGCATTTACCCGCTGCCAATAGACCTGTTTAGCATCCCGACGAGTTTACAAACACTTCCCACAACTCTTTTAATGATTTATTTTGTTTTTTGAAGGTATATAGTCGAGCGGGGTGACGCTGAAAATTATGATATTTTAGCATATTGTTTACAGACCTCAACAGAATTTTTTAGAACTGTCCTCCATTACGATCCAGAGATGGTTTGTTTACAGAACTGACCTTCTAAGGCAGGGAGACATCTTCTGAGTCATTCCCTTAAGGAACAGGGACAGCGTAAAAAGATAATGGATGATCGTGAGAGGCTTTACTCACAGATCAAAATCAGTTAACTTCTTTCAAACAACAATTTTTTCGACACAGATGTAAATTTCAGAAGTATGCAATTGATGTTTGTACAATTTTTACGTGGTCATTTTAGTGAAAGAATTTTCTATTTTCTTTGTCTGAATAGTTCCAAAATTCAGGTATGTGTATTTCCAAAAACAAAAATGATAAGCGTAAAGGAAAAATCAAAACCAAAACAACAAAAGAAAAATATGTACATAATATACAAAA
>ML863270.1:0-23079 GCA_009831015.1 Picea engelmannii
CATCCTTTGCAAATTCCTTCATGTTTAGATTGTAGTTCTGGTATTCCTTCAACCATGTTTTCGAGGAAAGGTAATGCTTGATAGTTGATATGAGCATACCTTCTATGCCAAAGTTCATTGGGATTAACTTCATCATGTACAAGAGCTTCATCATTCATTTCTAGTAGTTTTTATAGTCTTCTTTCATGGGTTCCAATAACTATAGCATTCTCTATGTTGGAGTCTCTAGACCAAGATAATACTTTTCCATCTACAAAGGCTATTATGTTTCCTTTGTCTTCTAGGAAAGATATGGATACAACATTATTTTCTAAACCAGGTACATATAAGACATTGCTCAAATGAACATTGTTACATGTTTTCAATTTGATGGAGGCTTGACCAATTCCTTCGACTGGATAGGTGTTCTTATCTCCAAGTTCTACCTTGTAGGATGTCCTTTTTTCATTCAGATTAGAGAGTTTGACTTGATCTCATGTCATATTCCTGGAAGCTCCACTGTCAATTATCCACATGTCATCTTCAAGAGTTCCTATGAGAGTTGAATAGTGTAGATGATCTGTCTTTTCATTCATGATTTTTGTTGGCTAATAACTGGTCAAACTTTGACTTTGACCCAAAATCTCAACCTTGACATTTTTTCCTTCTGAGAGTTCCAAGAGGTGCGCTAGACTAAGGCGCACTAGAAAATCTTCTTCTTGAGTAAGGTGTTCCATCATAAGGTGTTGGGCAAGAGTTTTAGGGTTTTTGCAACTGCACTTGCTAGTAACCCTAGCAGTAGTGCTTCAGTAAATGCACCTGCTAGAAACCCTAGAAGCAGTTCTTCAATGAGCTTGATAACCTTATGGATTAGCTTCCTTCCAGTGGTTAGACTGAATGAAAGAGGTGTGGTCCCATAACTTGTTAGTAAATTGGGTGTGCTTGTTTAACCATAGATAATATAGCAATATTGTCACCCAACCATAGGCATGAATTCCACCCCCGAGCACCATGACCTTGACAGAGAGAAGAATTCTGGTAGAAAATCAATAGCCAACCAAGGCTAATGCACCAAGCAAATATAACCAAGACTGATCATAAATTCCAAACCAGGAAGAAATAAATTACAAGTTGCAGTAACTGCAGCTGCAGCTGCTCCCCAGACTTGCGCACTATTGGATTTCTACAGTTTCGACTTGTGTGTATCAAATGAGCTTTAGTGCCTTATATTTATACTTCTCTTTCTAGGATGTCTAGGCTAACTTCTCTTTCTGGAGGCTAAAGACTCAATATAAAATATTTTCTTTAGCTGACTTTACTTCTAGGGTTATGTCCAAGTCTTTTAGGGTTCTTCTTGCTTCCTAGAATATTATAATTTCATCAAAGGTCACAAGTGGAGGTTAATACCTCTCGCATATACCATAATATCAACACCCACTTCATCCCTTATACATGTTTATTGTTATTAGTTGTGGGAGAACAACTATAGGAGGCATTTTTATGATATTTGTGATCATTTTTTGGCACCCTTGTATGTTATGATATACAACCAAAAGCCTTTAAGGTTGTCCCCAAAAGCCATTCAAATGATCCGGATTTTATGAGAAGAATGAAATGAATACATATTATTAAAATATTCTTAACATAGAATAACAGAGATACAATAAAACTTGTTTTCTATTCAATAAGGAAATAAGTTGAAACTGTAAAATGCAGCGGAAAAAAAGTTTGTTGGAATGGTGGCAGCTTATCTCTAAGAAGAGATGTGACAATTGCGCTCATTCGCAAGAAGATGATTACAATGAGGCTTTGAAGGCATTTTTACAATAAACATGAATGTGAAAAACCCTATACATCCAAAAACCTAACCCTAGGAGATGAAGCACCAAAAGTCATGTGAGCCCCGTTTGGGTAAGTTAGTACATCAACTTCTTGGGGTCGTAACTTTTGCATATGATCTTCATTTTAGGCGCACGATAGCCCGTCGGAAAGGTCAATCCAAGAACTACACATTTTTTTGTTATCTATCAAAGGTTATTTTCGATCGTTGCGAGCCCTAAAAACGTTGTTTAGGGCCTCAAAATGGCCCGCAAGTCAGGGACTCAAAATCTAGGAAAAAAAACTGCCAAACTGGAAAACTGCCAAAATGAACCAGTTGGAATAGGTGGGAGGCCACCAACATCCATCTGGATCATCAAACCATTAAAGATATAGGTGACCGGTATATAGGAAAATATTATACTTCTGTCAAAATCTATGGTTGTGCAAGTGCCCCACACCTTCTCTCTAAGTATATACCTAATAAATTATTTGTAAGATAGATTGCTTACCAAATGATGGAGGTTGTAATCATTGCATTCCTATATTCCAATTCAAAAAGGTTATGACCGAGATTTCCCATAATGACGGGGACACGAAAATTATTGAATGTCTTGCATGATAAGAAAGAATCAAAATCCCTAAAGGAATTGATTTTGTGCACAAGAAGGGCCAGGAAACATGACCTAAAGGGAATGGTCAAAATTCACCTCAAATAGGTAGGGTTATAAGTACACCCAACCCAAAATCAAACTGTTGGACACACAATTTAGATAAACATGAGTGTGCATTTATTAAATGATATGATACATTGATATATACAATTATGTGACCTTTGGATTTGTCTTCCAAGTTCCCTTGGACTCTTGATGACAGTTCATAGCTTGTGACGATTCATATTCCTTCACGTTAGTAACCCTAACAGATTGTGTTTCCAACATTCCCCCCCTCAATATGAAGGGATGTATGTGAGTCCAATGTGAGAGACGGAAATATGAAAGCGGGTAGCCGAAATATATAAGTGTGCATTTGTTGATGGTTGAATGTGCTCTCTAAATCTAGTGGTTTTGGGATGACCACAAACCGAATTGCTAGCAGAAGTTGATGTATTCTATTAAATGGTGATGGTGGTTTAAGGAATACCACAAACCAATCTAGTGGTTTAATGGTGACCACAAACTCTGGAACCCTACTCTAGGCCCAGTGGTTCCCAGAACATTTCTTAAGTTAGCAAGAAGTTGGAGGCTGGTGTATTCCGCTAATTGGAAGTGCTCTCAAATGTTGGTTTAAAGATGACCATAAATTGTGATGTAGAAGAAGATGAAATTCTTCTACCAAGTGGAGGTTTAAGGAAAACCACAAACCATTGTCCAGAAGAAGTTGTAAGTCTTGTACTAAGTGGTGGTTTAAGGAAAACCACAAACCAATCACACTCGCTTGTTAATGCTCAATTGATGAGACTTCAAAACTTGAAGCCTGACTGTCAATTGATTATGGTGTTCCCCCCTATCAAGGATAAGGTGAGAAGACAAAAATATGTCCACTACAAGATGTGTCAATACTTGAGACTAGATTCTATGGTATGACTGAGATGTCTTATTAGCTATCGATGACCATCGCCAATAAGGGATCCACCCATAGTGGTTCTTTAATCTTGTAGTGGTTTTGTGTTTTAAACACCTATCTGAAGAATCATTTGTTTTCCATGATGCTCAAAAGGATGAATATTGAAGAACTGATCTTCCATGTGGCCAACTCATTGACAATGTTGGCATATTTGAATCTACTCTTGAACTAGAGCATGTGAATGTGAACTTTCTTGCAACAATCCAACACTCTGGAACTGAATTGGGTTGGTATAATTTGGATTATGAAATGTGATATCATTTTCATATCCGATGTCAGTTTTGTGCTTGTTATTTCTTATTCTTCCCAAGGTCTGATGATCCGCTTGGAAAGAGGAAGTTGATATTTCTCTCTACTTGAATATGGAGTTGTCTCATTGAGTGGTTGTTTCACTATATATTGATCTAAATCAACATCATCATCTTCATCATCTTTGAAAATAGGGTTCTGAAAAAGGACAGGTTCAGATTGTTGTCTAATATTCTTTCGCTCAAGTGTGTCATAAAGAAGTTGAGTCTGAGTTTGCAGTAGTGTTTCTTTGGCTTGCGAAACTTGCAAGCATGTCACAATAGACTGAAGAGTGGTTTTGTCAATGGTGATTGCATTTTCAATAGAAGAGAGGATTAGAGTGTTCAATAAATTTAATAGTTCCTCAACTCGAGCCATATCTCAGAACTCACAGGGTTTCTTGCAACTCCACCCTGACTTTACAATGCGAACTCAACAAATTCTAGAGTTGAAATGTTCGTCAAAGTTGATCTCCAATGACACAAATATAGTTGTGTTGTTCAGGAACATACCAGAAGGAGATGGGATGGTGTATCTTCCCAAAGTGATTGCAACATCATCAATGCAACACGACCAAAATTTCAATCTTCTTGTAGCCAATCTAATATTCTCCTTCTGGCGGATGTTTTAACAATAAGAAATCTAGCTAGTGAGCTATTGAAGATAGCATAGCTAGGAGATTGAAGGCACTATAGTAGAAACAATAATAAAGCAATTTCTTGAAATTTTCTTGGGGTGGTACAATGAGTGTATAAATCAAAATAGCTCATGTGCAAACCCTGCCATAGAACTCATCACATATACTTTTAAAAATGTGCAGATGATGCAATCAAGGATTCTTTATAAAGAATATACATAAATCTGATTTATAATCATACAATTCCTAATTGTAACTCTGCTCTAGTGCATTGGCATGTATCATATAAAAATGGAAATCAAGTACGTGGCTTCAGGCTTTCCCTCTGAGAGGAATACAATGACAAACCTCATTTACAACCAACCAATTCACACACATCTAACACAATCGACCAATCGTTAGTCAATTTCTACGAATCTCTGCCTGAACACAACCCGATCCCTCTCACTCGCTGCAAATTTGTACATTGTACGGTGGTTCTATAAAACAGAGTTGTACCTTTGTTCCTTTTTTTTAATTACCTGAAAACTTGTAAACCTAGAAATAAAAAATTTATCACAGACTCACTGCCAAATCTCATGCAAATTTGTCTTTCATCAGATACGCGGCTCTGATACCATGTTTTATGCTTCCTCTTATTTTTTGTTGAGTAACCTAGTTGTGCTTTAATTCAGTAAATGTATTTCGCTTGGAGTTAACAATTGGGTGCTAGGTTACCATATTTCAACAGGTTAAAGCAAGGAACTTACAGGAAAACTAGGGAAAATATACCACTCCAAGATCATCATAGAAAGTCTCTTTGCAGGATACTCCTATCTACTCTGACACCTCATTAAATACTCTACTAGTTGGCTTCAACTGTACCACTTCAGATGTATTTTTTTTTAAGAAATAGTTCCTGATTTACATAAATTTTTCTTTAGTAAATCTAAAAGAAAAAGAACCACCAGGTTAGGCAAAAGACCAAGGATTGAAGAATTTCCAGGTATAGAACCTAAAGGAAGATTCATATTTTTGTATCTTGAGATGTTCCCGACTGTTAGGAACATGCCAAGATCATTTTGAACCAATATTTAGACTACAAGCTATCCCTTTTGTTAGCACTCAAAAGTGCACCATAATTTTTTTTAAATTACTTCACCAAATTTGTGCTAAATTTTCCTATTCCTTTGGTCCTTTGCCTATGGTCATAGCCTCCCAATTCGTCATCGAGCCTTGACATTTTCCCATTAATCGATTTGGCCAAAGGTGGTGTGTGCTCAAGTGTCCTAAATAAAACCTATCCTATCTACCAAATATAATGCATATACCAAATCCTATATCCATGCAAACATTAAAGAGAAAGCTTATGCAAATGGAGACTTTCCTAAAACAGAGGTACGCTACCGAATGTGGAGAGTTATTTTTGTAAGGACACTTCTGCAAGTTTTGCGTGACTAACTTAAAACTTGGACTATGAACAAATGGGAAGGTATTTTTAAAAACTGGAGGAGGTTTTTGTTCAACACATACCAGATAACAAAAACCTCTCTCCATTTTGCAAAATGTGTTATTTTTTGAGAGATATTAGATACAGAGTGTGACCCTTATGCGCAGTGTGACCCACAACGCGACGCTTCTGCAATATTTAAGTGACTAACTTAAAACTTAGACTATGAAAAAATGGGAAGGTATTTTTGAAAACTGGAGAAGGTTTTTGTTCATCACATACAAATAAAAAAAAACCTCTCTCCATTTTGAAATATGTGTTATGGTTTGATAGATATTAGACATAGAATTGGCGCTACCAAATATGCAGAAATTGTTTTTGCAGTGGTGCTACAGAATTTCCTGTAGCGGTTACGGTTTGAATATTTGCCTTGTTGGGAGGTTGCCACCTGTCAAGGAGGATTTGAATGGATTATGAAGGATCATTTATATGTCAAGAGACACCTACACCTAAGTTTTAGCTCCATCAAAGACCTCATGCAGTGAGGTGGAAATGATTTATTAATGACTTCCAACAATTTCCTGAAAATTAGCAATTTGTTGGATTTTTGTCTCTTTGATTGTTGCCACCTATCTCCAAGGCTTAGAATCCAATCGAGGAGAGGGGATTCGAACTCCTAAGGATATTTGGATGTTATTTTCTATTCAAGGAGGGATAGATCTCTTGAGGAGAGGTTGGAATGGTTGAGCTGAGGCTCCATTATTGTAATACTTTTTACTAAGACTGGTTCTTTGGTTATGTATTGGACTTGAGAATTTTTATTAGTAGAAGTCAGTGTCTCTGCATGTCATATTGTTGCCTCTTATGATGAAGTGTTCATGATTGGAGGATCCACATGAGTTTATTATGGTTGTGTTATGATGAATGTTTGATTATAATACTGTTGTGATGTTCTTTAGTTTTCTTTAAACTTTGAATTCAAGAGGATCTTGTGTTTGAGTTTTTCTTCCTTGGGTTTCTTGAAGACCTAATGTTAATAACAGAACTTTACACCTCCCTCACCGAGTCTTCCTCCTATTCACTTTTACTTCTATTCACTGACTAAAGCTAATAAATACCTCATTTGCTTGTGCATGCTAGCCCAAATTTTTGAGTTAAAACCTTATTATTTTGAGTCTTGTCCATTTGACCTTTAAAAGCTCTTTTACATTTACACATATTTTGATGGGTACTAGGCTTATTCTCTTGTAGTCAAAGAGTGATTCTTAGTGCTAACATAAATGGCGTCGTTTCCGGGGATGCATTTGAGCAGGTTGAAGAGCTCCATGGGAAGAATGACATAGATCCAACTCTTGATGGTAGACAAGAGAGGGATACAAAAAAATGATTGTAAGCATCTACTTGGCGATTACACAATCACAGAATCCACTGATGAGGTTCCAGTTGATAGAATATGAATGGGTAGAAGTGTAAAAATAGGTATCATTTCATTATTTTTCTACATAAACTCATGTTCCTCTTTATCAACTATTTCCTATATTTTCCTTTACATATAAAGAGAATCATTTGGTGCTTTGTTTATTCGGATGATCATCAACCTTCCTTTATATATCCATCCTTGGAAGAGGAAAACTTTCCTTATTCATGTGTTGTAGATATTGATATTGTATCCTCACCTTAGCCTATTTATAAGGATGAACTCTGTATTGAAATTCCTTCTGAAATTGATCATCCTTGTAACCTTGAGAGTGATGAATTTGATTCAAAGCCTTCAGAGATCTAATCGCTTCAACATGTAAAGCCTCATATTCATTCCACTAGTTTTCAAACTAAAATCAGAGACAAGATGTTCAAACCTTTAAGGCTGCCATATTGCCTTCATCCTTATCCTCTTGATTTCCTTGAGTATCTTCCTCGGTTCTCTGGAGAAGATCATGTTACAACTGAGAGGCATTTGTAGGCCTTTGAGAACTTTATTGATCAGTTTGAGATAGTTCATGATGATGTTACCATGAGGTTGTTCTCCAAATCCTTGTTTAGAGATGATGTTGTGTGGTTTAAGGGTTTGGGAGCTGATTCCATTGGTTCTTGGATCGAATTATGCAATGCATTTTTAAAGTATTGGGGTGAGAACAAGTCCCTTGATTTGTACCTCACTGATTTTTATGCTTGGAGGAGAGGAGAGGAAGAAGCTTTTTCCATCTTTAACATAAGGTTCTACAACATTTATCATGACATGCCCTTGGAGATCCAACCTACAGAGACTGTTGCCATGGTTTTCTATGTTATGTCTCAGTATCTAGAACTTGTCCTTCTCCTGAGAGAAAGAAAGTCTTCATCCTTAAGAAGCTTGTTTGAAGATTCTCAAGAAGTTGAGGAGAACATCTGTGCTTCCATGAGGATCCAAGAGCAGGTTTGCTTTAAAAATATGCATGCATATGAGTAAGAAGACAGTGAGTATGAATCAGATTTGGAACAACAACAAGGATATAAGTATGATTCTCATTTGGAATCAGATTCTTCAACATCTGCATATTTTTCTATGGACGAGGATGCATGTCTAGTTTATGATCAGTTTTCAAAGAATGTTGAACATATTATAACTGATGATTGCATAGATAGTTATATGTTCTTGGCTGATCATAATTATCAATGTGATTTAAACTCGGTTGTACCACTATCTTTTGATCATCATGCTGAAAGAAAAGAGACTGCAATTGTTGATGATCAAAATCTGATCTCAAGGGAACCAGAAGATTGTTTGTTTTCAAGCAAAGAGGAATGTATGTATGAGGAGTTGTCTTTTAACAATAAATTTTTTTCCAACCATGGTCTCGAATATCCAATTGCAGCTTATATGGAGTCATTTGTTTCAGATTGTCTGAAATTTCCAGTTTTCATTATTCCACAGGTATTCATGGGTAAACATGTTTCTCTAAAAGAATTTCTATCCATGTTTTCAGACCTTTGTTATTCTCTATTGATCAGTGGTATGGATGGCACTCCTTCAGTCATGAAGTTTCTTGAATGGTTACTGTGGAAATTTTCCTTTATTTGAGCAAGTTGTCGATATGGTTAGGGTAGGGTAGCATAGGTAATAAGATCACTTCCTGAGCATTGATTTCCTTCAGTTTCTAGCGAGTCTTTCAGTTTCTTGAATAAGTGGTAGTTTTTTATAGTATTTAGAGGTTGGTTGCATGGTTGAATCCATAGCCCAATGGATAAGGTGACTAGAACTGCTAGGTTCTTGGAAGCCTCACAGGGAGGCCTCCATCCCAGTTGGAGCTAGTGCTAGCACTCAAAATTGCACCATAAATTTTTTAAAAGTACTTCGTCAAATTGGTGCTAAATTTTCCTATTCCTTTGGTCCTTTGCCTATGTTCATAGCCTCCCAATTAGTCATCAAACCTTGACATTTTCCCATTAATCGCTTTGGCCAAAGGTGGTGTGTGCTCAAGTGTCCTAAATCAAACCTATCCTATCTACCAAATCTAATGCATATACCAAATCCTAGCTCCATGCACACATTAAAGATCAAGCTTATGCAAATGGATACTTTCCTAAAATAGAGGAGGTGCACTACCAAATGTGCAGAGTTATTTTTGCAAGGATGCTTCTGCAAGTTTTGAGTGACTAACTTAAAACTTGGACTATGAATAAATGGGAAGGTAGTTTTGAAAAATGGAGGAGGTTTTTGTTCATTACATACCAAATAACAAAAAACTCTTTCAGTTTTGAAAAAAGTGTTATGTTTTGAGAGATATTGGACATAGAAGTGGTGCTACCGAATTTGCATAAATTGTTTTTGCACCGACGCTACGGAATTTCCTGTAGTGGTTATGGTTTGAATATTCTCTTTGTTGGGAGATTTCCACCTGTCATGGAGGATTCGAATGGCTTCTCAAGGATAAGTTAGATGTCAAGGGACACCTGTACCTCAGTTTTAGCTCCATCAAAGACCTCATGCAGTGAGGTGGAAACAATTTATTAATGACTTCCAACAATTTCCTGAAAATTAGCAGTTTGTTGGATTTTTGTCTCTTTGATTGTTGCCACCTATCTCCAAGGATTAGAATCCAATGGAGGAGAGGGGATTCGACCTCCTAAGGATATTTGGATGTTATTTTCTATCTAAGGAGGGAAAGAGATCTTGAGGATAGGTTGGAATGGTTGAGTTGAGGCTCCATTATTGTAATATTTTTTACTAAGACTGGTTCTCTGGTTATGTACTAGACTTGATAATTTTTTATTAGAAGAAGTCAGTTTCTCTTCATGTCATATTGTTGCCTCTTATGCTAAATTATTCATGATTGGAGGATCCACATGATTTTTTTATGGTTGTGTTATGATGAATGTTTTATTATAATCCTATTGTGATGTTCTTCAGTTTTCTTTAAACTTTGAATTTAAGATCTTGTGTTTGAGTTTGAGTTTGAGTTTGAGTTTGAATTTGAGTTTGAGTTTTCTTTAAACTTTGAATTCAAGATCTTGTGTTTTTGGATCTTGTGTTTGAGTTTTTCTTCCTTGGGCTGCTTGAAGACCTGTTGTTAATAGAAGACCTTTACACCTCCCTCACTGATTCTTCCTCCTATTCACTTTTATTTCTATTCACTGAATGGAGCTAATAAAGACCTCATTTTATTCTGCATGCTAGCCCAGATTTCTGAGTTAAAACCTTATTATTTTGAGTCTTGTCCATTTGAACTTTAAAAACTCTTTTTACATTTACACATATTTTGATGGGTACTAGGCTTATCCTCTTGTAGTCAGAGGGTGATTCTCAGTGATAACATAAATGGCGTCATTGTCGGGAACAAATTTGAGAAGATTGAAGAGCTCCCTGGGAAGAATGACATAGATCCAACTCTTGATAGTAGACAAGAGAGGGATACAGAAAATTGACTGTAAGCATCTACCTGGGGATTCCACAATGAAAGAATCCACTGGGGAGGTTCCTGCTAACAGAAGATGAAGGGGAAGAAGTGTAAAAATAGGTATCATTTCATTAGTTTTCTACATGAACTCATGTTCCTCTTTATCAACTCTTTCTTGTCTTTTCCTTTACATATAAAGAGAATCATCCGGTGCTTTGTTTATTCGGATGATCATCAAACTTCCTTTATATATCCATCCTTGGAAGAGGAAGAATCGCCTTCTTCATGTGTTGTAGATATTGATATTATATCCTCACTTTAGCCTATTCATAAGGATGAACTTTGTATTGAAATTCCTCCTGAAATTGATCAGCCTTGTAACCTTGAGAGTGATGAATTTGATTCAAAGCCTTCATAGATCTCATCACCTCATATTGTTAAACCTCATATCCAACTCACTAGTTTTCAAACTAAAATCAGAGACAAGATGCTCAAACCTTTAAGGCTTCCATATTGCCTTCATCCTTATCCTCTTGATTTCCTTGAGTATCTTCCTCGGTTCTCTGGAGAAGATCATGTTACAGTTGAGAGGAATTTGGAGGCCTTTGAGAACTTTATTGATCAGTTTGAAATAGTTCATGATGATGTTACCATGAGTTTGTTCTCCAAATCTTTGTTTGGAGATGTTGTTGTGTGGTTTAAGGGTTTGGGAGTCGATTCCATTGGTTCTTGGATCAAATTCTGCAATGGATTTTTAAAGTATTGGGGTGAAAACAAGTCCCTTGATTTGTGCCTCACTGATTTTTATGCTTTGAGGAGAGGAGATGAAGAAGCTTTGTTTGTATTTAACATAAGGTTCTACAACATTTATCATGACATGCCCTTGGAGATCCAGCCTACAGAGACTGCTGCCATGGTTTTCTATGTTATGGCTCAATATCCAAAACTTGTCCTTCTCTTGAGAGAAAGAAAGTATTCATCCTTAAGAAGCTTATTTGAAGATGCTCAAGAAGTTGAAGAGAAAATTTGTGCTTCCATGAGGATCCAAGAGCAGGTTTTCTTTGAAAATATGCATGCATATGAGCAAGAAGACAATGAGTATGAATCAGATTTGGAACAAAAACAAGGATGTAAGTATGATTCACATTTGGAATTAGATTCTTCAACATCTGCAGATTTTTCTATGGACAAGGATGCATGTCTAGTTTATGATCAGTTTTCAAAGAATGTTGAACATATTATAACTGACGATTGCATAGATAGCTATATGTTCTTAGTTGATAATAATTATCAATGTGATTTAAACCCAGTTGTACCACTATCTTGTGATCATCATGCTAAAAGAAAAGAGACTACAATTGTTGATGATCAAAATTTGATCTCAAGGGAACCATAAGTTTGTTGTTTTTTCAATGAAAGAGGAAAGTATGTGTGAGGAGTTTTCTTTTCGCAATCAACAAGTTTCCAACCATGGTATCGAATATCGAATTGCAGCTTATATGGAGTCATATGTTTCAGATTGTCTGAAATTTATAGTTTTCATTATTCCACAAGTATTCATGGGTAAACATGTTTCTCTAAAAGAGTTTCTATCCCTATTTTCACACCTCTATTATTCTCTATTGATAAGTGGTATGGATGGGATTCCTTCAGTCATGAAGTTGCTAGAATGGTTCTTGTGGAAATTTTCCTTTACTTGAGAAAGTTGTTGATCTGGTTAGGGTAGGGTGGCATAGGTAATAAGATCACTTCCTAAGCATTGATTTCCTTCAGTTTTTAGTGAGTCTTTCAGTTTCTTGAATAAGTGGCATTTTTTGACAATTTTTAGAAGTTGGTTGCATGGTTGAATCCATAGCCTAATGGATAAGGCGACTAGAACTACTAGGTTCTTGGAAGCCTCATAGGGAGGCCTCCATCCTCGTTGGAGCCAGTGTTAGCACTCAAAAGTGCACCATAAATTTTTTAAAAGTACTTTGTCAAATTGGTGCTAAATTTTCCTATTCCTTTGGTCCTTTGCCTACGGTCATAGCCTCCCAATTCGTCATCGAGCCTTGACATTTTCCCATTAATCGCTTTGGCCAAAGGTGGTGTGTGTTAAAGTGTCCTAAATAAAACCTATCGTATCTACCAAATATAATGCATATACCAAATCCCAACTCCATGAAAACATTAAATATCAATATTATGCAAATGGATACTTTCCTAAAATAGAAGAGGTGCGCTACCGAATGTGCAGAGTTATTTTTGCAAGGACGCTTCTGCAAGGTTTGAGTGATTAACTTAAAATTTGGACTATAAACAAATGGGAAGGTATTTTTGAAAATTGGAGGAGGTTTTTGTTAATCACATACCAAATAAAAAAAACCTCTCTCAGTTTTCCAAAATGTGTTATGTTTTAAGATATATTAGACACAAGTGTGACCCTTCTGTGTAGTGCAACCCACAGTGTAATGCTTCTGCAGTATTTAAGTGACTAACTTAAAACTTGGACTATGAACAAATGGGAAGGTATTTTTGAAAAATGGAGGAGGTTTTTGTTCATAACATACCAAATAAAAAAAACATCTCTTAGTTTTGAAAAAAATGTTATTTTTGGAGAGATATTATACATATAAGTGGCGCTACCGAATGTGTAGAAATTGTTTTTGCAGCGGCGCTACAGAATTTCCTGTAGCGGTTACGGTTTGAATATTCGCTTTGTTGGGAGGTTTCCACCTATCAAGAAGGATTCAAATGGATTCTAAAGTATAAGTTATATGTCAAGGGACACTTGCACCTAATTTTTATCTCCATCAAAGACCTCATGCAGTGAGGTGGAAACAATTTATTAATGACTTCCAACAATTTTCTGAAAATTAGCAGTTTGTTGGATTTTTGTCTCTTTGATTGTTGTCGCCTATCTCCAAGGCTTAGAATCCAATGGAGGAGAGGGGATTTGAACTCCTAAGGATATTTGGATGTTATTTTCTATTTAAGGAGGGAGAGAGATCTTGAGGAGAGGTTGGAATGGTTGAGTTGAGGCTCCATTATTGTAATATTTTTAACTAAGACTGGTTCTCTGGTTATGTACTGGACTTGATAATTTTTTATTAGTAGAAGACAGTTTCTCTTCATGTCATATTTTTGCCTCTTGTGCTGAAGTGTTCATGATTGGAGGATCCACATGAGTTTTTTATGGTTGTGTTATGATGAATATTTGATTAAAACACTGCTATGATGTTCTTCAGTTTTCTTTAAACTTTGAATTCAAGAGGATCTTGTGTTTGAGTTTTTCTTCCTTGGGTTGCTTGAAGACCTAATGTTAATAGCAGACCTTTACACCTCCCTCACTGATTCTTCCTCCTATTCACTGACTGAAGCTAATAAAGACCTCATTTTCTTGTGCATGCTAGCCCATATTTCTGAGTTAAAACCTTATTATTTTGAGTCTTGTCCATTTGACCTTTAAAAACTCTTTTACATTTACACATATTTTGATGGGAACTGGGATTATCCTCTTGTAGTTAGAGGGTGATTCTGAGTGCTAACACCTTCCAATGAAAGGGGTCTCCCTCATCAAATCAAATCAATTGGATGTCCACTGTCACTGAACAACAACTTGAACATAAAATCAGAGTGGCCATATTTAGGATGATAAAAGAAGGATAAACAGAGTTACGATTAAAGGAAACGAGATGGAATAAAAGATGCAAACCTCTCAGATCATAAGTATAATCCATTGGGCATGGAGTCATCCACCAAAGCAAAAAAAATTAATAGTGAAAGGTGGAAGAAGAAGAAAAACATAAAATATCTGTGTTAATAGTGAATAACGAAGTCACTATCAATCTGAGATGAAAAAAATGATTTGTTGGGTATATATCGAACATACAAAAAGAAGCTTAAAATCAGGGCATTTTAAAGAATGAATCCAGACTCAATATTCTAAAATGTAACTTGCAGATATATTTATAAAGACATAGATGACAGTGGAGGTAGTACCAAATTGTCGTCTTTAAAACCTATACACTTATTGCAAATTACAATTATGAAACGAGAACAAAGATGATATCTTAAAGAAGCTCAAAACAGAGAATGAAAGAAGAACAAGGATCTGTTAAACAAAAAAAATGAATCCATGAATAAATCTATGTTTGAGAAGAGTAAAACAACCCTATGGGCTTACAAAAATGCATCTTTGCTACCCAAAAAGTTTCCTACGCTGCTAACCCCTGCAAATGTCTTCAATTACTAATTTTATCCTTCAATACTCCATAAATGATGCCTTCAATCCTAGAAATAGTTGCCCAACTGCTTCCTTGAAACCTTCCTTCATATCTGGAACTAATTTTCTCAAATAGCCTCATTGCTTCTGTAGAACTATCGTAGAGAGTGTCTTGGTATTTTTTGAAGATGCAACAGTAGAATGTTAAAATCTCTAGTCATCAAGACCAAAACGTTTTGTGAATAATGTTCCTAGCAAAAAACCCTTAATATATGTAAACCCCAAAAAAATTTCCACGCAAATATGAAGTCTTATACTCTCGGCCTCCAAATCGATTCTCCAGGGATGGAAATACAATAGGCCTTTGTACTACAGTACAAAGAAGATCTTGAGATAGAGCATAGATCTATAAAGACAGATGTTGCACTAAAGGAGTTTTCCACTGCTCATATATGCCAACCAGAATGATATAGATCAACACGCCTTGGAATACTTTAATCAACAATACTGGGGTGCAACAACATGAAGAGAACCCACAAATGTGTGCTCATAATCTGGATTTTGATCTTAGTGCCTGCGTGATATCGGTACCTTGGCAGATCTGGCTTTCATAGCTATTCCAGCTCGAACCATGTGGGTGTTGAATTGAAGCGTTGGCTTGAAATTTTGTCCGAAAATCAGTTGCATTGGTGTGTAGTTGCACCAATATTGCCATCACTAGGGCTTTTGTCATTGACCTGCAACAAAAACAATCAAATCTCGCTATCCATGTGTACACCAACTCAATGTACATCATTTCTTAGCAAAATTGACATGTTCCCTTTATATAGGAGATGAATACTTGGAAAAATATGAGACTTGGTTAAAAACAATGATTTTGAAGTAAGACCAAACTCAAGATTATGATCATAATGAAAAAACATATCTTTATTTGGACCAAGTATTCAAATTTTGAAATGAGAAGGAATAGGCAGGTTTCATGTTGGTTTTGAAACAAATTTTGGTAATGTTGATTTGTGTTAAACTCATCTCATGGCCTCTAGGAAATGATCCTAAAGAGAATGCAGAAGTGACAGATTCAACCCTACATACTTTTGCAAGGGCTAATTCCATCACAATCAGTGAACTGGTTGTTTCTCTAGACAGTGACAAAGTCTAGGTATCCCTCCTAGAAGAGAAGCTAAAATAGAAAAAGGACCAAATGGAGGCAGGTTTTGTATAGAAAATGAAGGAAAAAGAGCATTCACATAGTATTGAGGTGGATAATATGGAAAATATGCATGTGCAAGAAGAGGCAAACCTCAAGACAAAGTACCATGAGCAAGTTAACCTCTCCGAACAATAGAAACATAAGATCATAGAGATTGAGAAGAAGTTGTAGAAAATGGAGAGTGACATGAAAGAAAACAACCAGGGGGAAATCGCTTTAAAGGTTGTACACGAAGAAGTTGTTCGGGTCAATGAATACCTAAAAAAACACAAACACGGTTCTTTCATACATTGAATGATATACAAAGGCATCATGATGAATTGATTGCATCACAGGAACAGATAAATGAATAGAGGAGCCATTACAAAAGGGCTCAGCATGCATTTGACAAGGTGGTGAGTTGGAGAGAATTACATACTAAGACACTTGAACCTCTGCCTAGATACAGTGTAAAGTAAAAATATAAAAGGTCAGATATTGTATGACTCCTTCAGAGCAATATTTGATGAGGTCCAAGAATCTCGGGAACTGGCCACCAAAGCCTATTTTAGAATCTAGAACTCTTCAGATGAACTATTAGAAGACTTTGGAATGGAAACCATGAACAAGTTGGATGAAGTTGGCATGAGTGAGTTGAGGCTCAAAGAGGTGGTAGAAGACATAGATTCTAGAAAACAAGAAATCATCTCGGTCAAGGAGGTAACAAAGATTTTTTAAACAAATACTTGATCAATCTGATTAAATTAGCTACATCTACCAATGGATATATAAAGAAGATTGAAACAAAGATAAATATAGAAGTAGTCGTAAAGGCATGTGATGGAGAGATACAACTAGAGAAGATGCAATTGAATTGACTGGAAGAAGTCCTTAAAAGCTGCAAGTTGATCCAAAAAGGATCCAGAGAAGGATAAGAACAACTCAGAACTCACAGAGGCAACTTGGGACACTCATAATGGCTTCAGCCAATAGAGAAAGGGAAAATTTTCAAAGTTATCACAACTTAGTTAAAATGGCATGATCATGAAGAGTGCGTCGCAATATTTCTAACGATATAAACAACTCTTCAAAAGGAGTTACGGATTGAAAGATATTCATGGTCAAAGTTTGGTCAACCTAGCCTAGTCAGCAAGGGATGAGTCAACATTCTTACTACTAACGTCAACATCCGTACAGATAGCGTCAGAATCCATATAGTACATGTGGAAGGCGAAAGGAAGTGACACATGGAATCTTGACATTATCATGATGACATGGAAGCACCAGAGGCTATCACGTGTCACCTGATTTTGGTGTTTTTGGATAGATCCGTGGACCAATCAGATCATGCCACATGGAAATCCGTACTATTAATACGACTAATGTGGCATGGTGACTTGGCAGGTGGCAGCATGGACTTGTGAGAGTCCACCACTTAGCCCAATCAGAGGCTACCATGTGACAGGTGGGAAATGCCCAAGGACAGCCCGCGAACAAAAATTTGGAAAAAAAATAGTTTGGTGGGTCCGCCAAATCTAGCGGACCATGCCAAACATAGCCATGGTTTTAAATCGTTGGATATGGTTCTAGAGCCACCACTAAACTAATGTAATGGTCATTANNATATACAATGTAACAAATACAAAGCCCAAAAGGGGAGTCCGCAGGGTTTGACCTCGGAACCTCCTCCCACACTAGTGCCTTTACAAATCCACCCTAACCAACAGGTTGTGGGCCACTACATTGTAACCAACACCTTTAACAATTATTAAATCTTGCATCTGCCCAGCCACCAGGGGGAGGCGCGCGTACCGTATAGCCTTTTGGGCATGCATTTCTATGCAAGTACGGTCATTAATGCAGGTTACAGAGGGAACAAAAATCGAGACAAATTTCTTCTTGGGCCTAGGAGTGCCGAAGTCGGATCGAGGTGTGGAGACAGTCATTTATGGGTAATTCAATGCCACGAATTCAATGGTGTTGTCTATTTTCTAATCTGAGCATTATTTCTGCAGCTTGATTTTAGAATGAGGTATACTTCTGTATTTTTCCAAATTCTTTTGATGAGTTAATGAAAGAGCCTACCCATTTGAGAGAAGGACCCGGAGATGTAGTCCACTAGGGATGAACTCCGTTATCAAGTTTTTGTGTTCAGATTTGATGCTTATGTCTCTTCATTTTTTATCTTTTCCTTCTTTATAGGTGCATTTTAATTTATGTTCATTTAATGCAATTCCTTATAAGTCACGATGAAAATCTCCTGGATCACAAGTTGTGGACTGCTTATACAGAAGAAGTAACCTCCAAGAAATCTTCTTAAAATTTTGTATTTCATTTTTGTACATTAACCAAGAAATATTGTAAATTGGAATAAGACAAAGTAATAATATGTAAAGTCATAAATAGGAAACAAACAGTCATGAGAATTGAAAAGTCTCTCTTATTCTATAAAAGAGGGCTCAATGTAAGAAACAAATACTTTTTCCCAATGTATAGTCAGGTGATACTGTTATTTTTAAGTAAATAAAGAGGATAAGACATTTTGGAATCCATGAATGTTTGCAAGAATGTGTGGGACTACTCTTCATGTATTTTTGTTTGATGACTTTCTTGATTGATAATTGTGTGAACTAATTCTATTCATGTCATTTCAAGTACTTGTTCATTTATGATTCCTAATGGATATAGTGGTAATGTTATAGGTTTAGTCTGCAACTATTTGTGACTTAATTTGTATCCCTATTATTTTAACATGTTATTGATTGCTATGCACTAATTATGCAATTGATAACATGATTTCATGTTGTGTTCATGTTATTAGATTTGCTCCTGATTAGGATAGGATAACATTAGACTAGGATAGTTATTTTTAATTATGCTAGAAGTAGTTTAATTAAATTCTAACAAGAATTATTCGGAGGACAATATGTCCTCATATTTGTAATTAAAAAATTCATTAGTGGAAACCAGGCCCACATTTTGGTTGAAATTTGTCATCCCAAATGAGAGTGGGCCTAATTGGGGCTTACCATCGGACATATTCCTTTACCTTCTTAATGGGCCAATTGGACCCATCAACAGATTTGGTGCTAAAAGGAGGGCCATCAAGATGAATGGATAATAAATACGTGCAAAACCCTACCCATTCTAAACCACAGAGAAATCATTCCTGACGAAGTGAATCCCAGTTCACAAACCTTAAGAAAACCTTTGATCCCCGACTGACTCTGATATTGCGACATGCTCAATTAGCAGGTCAATTGAGCACATTTGGAACCAACCTTGGAACTTCACACTCTCCCAACCTATCCCCTGCTAATAGTCACCAGTTGTTGCATCAATATTGCATCCTTACTCAAGTTATAAGGAGAAATATCGGACTCAGGCATGTTGACCTCCCTTTACCTCTGATTCAAAGACATATATTTTCTAAAGAACCAATCATCACAAACTCTCCAATTTATTGTGGTATCCCAACCATCGATTCCTTGAACTATTGGCTTACTAACGTTTTAAGGGGGATAACCAACCCTTTCAAGATAAACTTTGAATATTATTTGTCTATGAGTGCCAGTCAACCACCTAGTCCACTTGATTCTCCCCCCCCCACTCCTAGAAATCCCTCTGAAGGTGAACCATCTCAAGAAGAAGAAACCTTAAGTGTAAACATGAATGCAAATTAACCCCTTAATCAACCTTGGTTGGCTCAGGATGTTGTTGCAGTTCCAAGATCTCCTCATTTTTTACCTAACCATACCAAGAATGTTTTACCCAAATTTGATTCTAAAAAAGGAATCAACCGAAGACAAAAAAATCATGCTTCTTGTACGACTAATGAACATTGAGCATGAAGATGTGGTTTGTAGTATTTTTCCTTATACATTTGAAGGTAAGGCTTCAACTTGGTATTTTTATTTAAGGAAAGGTTCAATAACTAATTGGAATGATTTTGAGATCGCTTTCACAGAGAAATTTAGAGATGATAAATCCACAATAGTCCTGGTCTTAGAGTTATCTGGGGTAAAAATGGATGCTAAAGAAAAGGTGAAAGATTTTAACCAGATATTGCTTCCATTGATGAATAAAATCCATGCTACCTCTAACCCTGTTGATGATGTGTCAATTGAATTCTATACTTCATCTTTATCAATCTCAATGGCCATGTTTGTGAAAATATTTGAAAAATCCACCCTTGATGACACATTTAAGAAGCCATCAAAGTGGGAAAATATATGATGAGCTTGAAAGGTAATCCAAGGGAAGAGGCTAAAAATTATAAGTCCAATACCAAGAAAAGAGTTACCCCATCAAAATCTCCTAAACACAAAAATGACCAAGACTCCATGGACATGGAAAGCCTACAAAGGATTATAAAGAAACTCTCAAATGAAATTATTGACATGAACCAGAATGTTGGAGACAGTACTTCAAATACTAATAAATTCTTTATATTTCTCCCTAAGCAGAGTACTCCTCCCACATCGAAGAACACTTCACCTATAGAAGGAATCCACATGGTAGTTTTTCTTAATATGTTTAAAGCCTTGGCCTCTACTAGTGAAGACACCTTAGAAAAAAAAATATGAAGGAGAAGAGGAGACCAATACAAAAGATCAATCTATGGATACAGAAGAAACCTCAGGACAACAAGTTAATTCATTTTGGAATGTTTCTCTCAAACTAGATGGAGAAGATGAAGATGAAGAAGTTGAGGAAATTCATATGTCTCGAAATGCATACAACACTAGAAGTAAAAATAAGGTATCTTCATCAGATTCCCCTTCTATTTCTGAACCCACTAAGACAGTATCTACAAATAAAAAATACAATTCCAATGATAAAGAATCCTCATCTTCCCTCGCTCTATCCAACTTGGATTATTATTTTCTTGAAGATTTGAAAAATAACATTGCTAATGTTTCCCTATTTGAGCTTATTAAGGTTCCTCAAATTTAAGAAAATTTTATTAATATTTGTCATGCATCATCTTCGAGAAAAGACACTAATGTAGGGGGGATAAAGAAAAGGGATAAACCTTCCAAGAATACAGATTCTAGAAAAAGACTATCAAAAATAAATCTTCTATCAATGCCTCTCTCATTGGAAAAAGGTAAAAATATATTGTTCCCCCTTTCTTATTAACCTTTGAGATATTTAACAAGAATGTCCACAACTGTATGGTTGATTCGGGTGCCTCCTCTAATGTGATGCCATTTAAAGTATGTGAAAAAGTACATGCCAAACCTGAAAAATATGATATCAAAATCATATAGTTGGATAGATCAAGTGTCAAGGTTATGGGAGAGTTGAAGAATGTATTAATAAGGTTGGCTTCCAACCCAAACATTCATAAAATAATAGGCATTATTTTAGTAAGTAGACATCCGAAAAACATATGGACTCTTATTGAGAGAACATTGGTACGCACTTTTGAATGGATATTTTCCCATTGATTGGTCTCATTTGTGGCTTCCCTAAACATAATTAGATAAGAGTCAAAAGTGAGAGATATATGAAGTATGTGGTCACAGATCTAAATTATTCAAATGAATCAATAATGTTCAACCACTTGATTTTGGGGAATTACATCTTGGATACATTCTTTAGAGATTTCACTGCTGAAATAACTCCACATGCAGATTCACATATGCAATCTGAAATCCTTCATTGCACTCAGATTGTCAAGCCTGACTATAACATAGTAGATAGGGGAGATATTAACCCTAATGTATAGATTAACCTAGTTTTAAAGACTAATTATGATGTACATACTAACTCGAATGTGGAGAATAATCTAGGTGCACAAAGTAATATCAAAGTAAGCATTGATATGTGGACTCTTTTCTTTGATGGATCCGAGTCTAACAAAAGTGCAGGTGTTAGCTACATTCTCAAAGACCCTAAAGGTGAGAGGATTTTAACAGCTTGTAGACTTGAACTCTAGTGCACCAATAATACTGTTGAATATGAAGCTCTAATCCAAGGGTTAAGGAAGGTAGTAGATTTGAAATTCAAATCGATAAAAGTGTTTGGTTACTTTGAAATTGTTATAAGACAAGTACAAAATTCTATACATTGTATTTCTATTCATTTGAAACAATACCAACAAGAGGTATGGGATCTTATCAATAATTTCGATTCCTTTAATATTAGTCATAATTAAGCATAGAGGGGCTTCCGCAATGCAACATATTAGATATCACTTTCAGGGTTAATTGCGTAGAGTATGTCATTAATGGGTCATATATTAATGACTTACTCTAAACAATTAACCTCGAAAATGATATCTAATTAGTCATATTCCCCGTTCTTTAAATTCAGACATAAAACTATTAGCTAATGTTGCTTCTAGGTTAATTCCATCAGATGAATTAATGTCTGACACTTTTATGAGGAATTTTTATACAAGCTCTTAGTACCTAAAATATCACAAATTGGAGGGTCTTTGAAGATGATCATCAGATAATCAATTTCCTACACATGAAAGATACTTTTAAAAAGTCTGCCATATTGGTTGTGGATCCTGATTATCTTCTTGATTCATAGGTCCTTATTTTCAACCGTGTTTATACCCCATGAAGACTATACACCCCAAAATATTGTACACTCCTCCACGTGGTGGGGTTGTAGGTGGGGCTTTCCCCCTTCCAAGGTCTGGGGGGCTCATCCCCCCAACTGGGGGGTCTGGGGGCAAGTGGGCCCCCAGCGGGGGTTCGGGGGACAACATTCCTGATTGGGGTTTTGGGGAGAAACCCCTGAAGGAAAAGTTACCTTGTAAATGTATATTGTAATTTCACAGTAAATCTGGACCGTTCATTATAAGGTCACAGATATGATGGTAGAAGTTATGTTAGGGTTTTTTTCCCTAGAAGGAAACCCTCTTTTATGAGGGAATTTTATTGTGGTTGTGTATCATTGTGAATATTGTATTATGAGAGAGGATATTGTGAGAGAAATAAGAGGAAGTTACAAAGGGTGTGTTCTAGGTTGTATCCCTTCATTTGCTGGATAATAAAAAGGAAGGATCTAAAAATT
>ML863271.1:0-11691 GCA_009831015.1 Picea engelmannii
TACACATCATTTTACTTTGTATTCCCCCCTCCAAAATTTCACATGGAAATTACATGTGGAGTGTAGAGGTGCTTGCCCCTCTGCACACCCATATATCTTTGCATCCTCAAATCCTTGGCATCTAATCCCTCCACATTCCATTTATACTACCATATCCCATATGCCTATGTGTACATGTCCATGTTTATGATTAGTACAAATGGATTACTACACATAGAGTTGATTAAGATGAAGTTTTGTAAATATGATATATATACCTACAAGATGAATACAATTACACTTATGTTTGAACCTCATACAATGGGTCCCTTCTTCTAACAAATGGATGACTTTCTTCTTTATTATATATGTGGTTGCTTGTAGTCTAAAATTAGCACTAAAGGAACATGCAATGTTTAGGAAGGAGATCCAATGACTTGAATCCTCTTTATGATTTGTGGGTATTTATATTGTACAACCACCAATGGGGTAGAAATGGTTTTTAAAATTCAACTTCACTAGGTCTTGGTGAGTTTTGTGGTGAAGAACTACTCACTTGGAATTTCCATCCAAAATCTACTTTAAAATTTCCATCCTCTACAAGTTCAGTTGAAAATTTAGTGGAAGTGTATGGATTTGAATTGAGGGTAGAATATTTGAATTTTGTTGGAAATTAGTTTAGGTGTTGGCACATCAATAAACCTCAACATACATCAAATTATTTTTTCACCAAGGATGGTAAGATAGTTGTTGGATGCTATATTGGGAGAAGATCCCTTATGCCAACAAAATATTTCATAGATATTATTGTCATTTGGATTTTCATACCAATTCTATGGAAATCAAGTGTTGATCACACAAACAATGCCCTATACCTGATGGTTCCTCTTCAATATCTTCCCATATTAGTTCTAATAGTTCCTTTGACTTCCCAAATTGTTAGAATGATTGGATGATGCAGACCCCCCTTCCCTCCTAAGGGTTTCACGACCTCCCGATATAGGATATTAATCTCCTGAGATGAATTATCTCTTTTGGGCCTTCAGTAGCCCTTGCAACAAATTACACAGGTCCCCTTTTCTCTTTAGGCGTAGTTCATATGGAACCCACATACCCCTCTTATTTAGTGCTTTTATAAACATGAAATTCAGGCGCTAGCTCCTTCCTCTAACCCCTCTTTGCATGTGACCTTGGGATGTGACCCGGGGCTCAACCTCCTGGGTGCTTCGAAATTTTAGGACTCTAAATAGAACCAAAACTATGGTCCACGTCCCCCTTCACAACCAACGGTCGAGATCTACTTCGGGACTCCGTGCTTCACGAGTTTAGAGTGTTCCAACCTCTAGTTTCCCCTAGAATGCTAAGTACCTGGAGTTCCAGATCATACGCCATGCATTTTTTTAAATCAATGGTTTAGGTTCACTTCAGGACTTTGGTGTTTAGGAGTCCTGAACACTCACACCACCTTTTCTCCCAAATTACTCCATACTCGAATTTCCAGATCATGTGCCACACGTACGCTTACATCAATGGCTTAGGTTCACTTTGTGACTTCAGCGTTCGTGAGATTCGTACATTCCTGCAATATTTTCTCCCAGAGTGTTTTCTTCCCGAGTTAAGGATCATGCACCATGCATCCTTCTCTTTTGATAGTGGGGATTCACTTAAGTAAACCCTCTGCATTTCTTTCTCCCTGCTTCTAGAGTGTGCAATCTATTCATGCATGTCTCCCATAGATCAACGTCTTCTAACCACTTCATCTATTCGGGCTTCGAGAGTTTTGAATTCTCCGCACTCACTTTCTCCTAGATTTATTTCACCTGAATTTGACGATCTATCGATGCGTGTCTCCCACAGATCGACGATTGTATTTCACTTCGGTTATTCAGGATTGAAGAGTTTCAACTCCTCCACACTTGTTTTCTCCTGGAATGATTTCACCTGAAGTCGACGATCTATCGACGTGTGTCTCCCACAGATCTATGAATGAAAATCACTTTGTCTCTTCGGGCTTCAGGAGTTTCAACTGCTCCACATTCACTTTCTCTCAGAGTGTTTTGATCTGAAGCCAATGGATTTCTTCCACAAGTCCTGTCTCTTAGATCAACGACACAAGCAAGCTCCGTTACTCTGCAGATTTCCAAAGGAGCTCCTGCCTCGCAACTTTTCCATATCTAATGGCCTAGAGTGACTATGCTTCCTCCCGAAGAAATACTAGTCGTTAACTTGTCAAACATTCAGAGATTCTCCTTCTATGAATATTTCTTCCCCTATCTCTCATGAGCTTCATTTCTCGAATCCTTTCCCCTTAGAGGGTTCCTTCGACACTTAGTTGACTTTTGGATCTGTGTACTCCTTAAAACAGATCTTCGTGTCCCTTCATGAGAAACTCAATCTATTCTTCCTGAGATTTTTGAGTCAAACATTTTGTCGATGCACTCCTTGTGTACGATATGCACACTTTGCATATGGAAGTTTCACACTATCTCTTCTGAGATTTGAGTCAAAAGACTTTTTTAAACACACTCTTTGCATACAATATGCACTCCTTGCATAAGATCAGGGAAGAGAAATAATTGAAACTTATTAAACACTTCACAAATTCATTCATTCACAACATAACTCATATGTTCATGAAAACATATATATAACAAAGAATAATTACACAACACTACTTCCATGCATTTGGATTAATGTCCCTCTATTATATTCATTCAAAAGTAAATGGATACAACTAATACAAGAAAATAACGACTATCTTAGAAAATACTAATGTGTCATTGTAATCAGTTCAACAACATTATGTTCGCAACATCAAGTTCAACAGCCTCATTCAGACGCATCAACAACTATTTATACAAGAGGAATATTAGGGTTTCCTTCAGCTACCTATCCTATCAAATTAACATAATTCAACTACTAAGCCTTTCTTACAATGAATTTTCTGAGATATGTAGATAATGGGGAATGTTCCAGATCTGCATTGCAGTCAGTTTCATTTAAGGAGAACTAATCTCCTATGATCTTACGCAATCATCTAGTATATGATCATTAAATATTTCTTTAACTTGTAATCCAGTCCAAAATATTTCCTTAGGATATGCCAATAGTTCAAAATTTAAACAATCAAAAGTAGTGCTATGTGTTGTGCTCATTGTGCATTCCACATGTGCTTTGTTGGTGATGCTCCTGCATCATACTCCTCTTGAAAAAAAATCATGGAATCATGTCCATGAGCTCCTGCACTGACTTTACATACCTCTAGATATCATCTTCATTTACCCAATCAACATATTCTATTGGGTGTCCCTTCCATTTTACCAAATATTCAAATTATGTCTTTCTCCTGGTCTTCTTACCGATCTTTTGATCAATGATCTTCTCCATCTAAAGATTTTTTTCTACATGCATCTGCTTCTCCCACTGAATCTTATCATGTTATTATGATTTTTCTATGGCATCTTCCCTGTAAGGATACATGTCTAAAATGTTAAATATGGGTGATATACCCACATCCAATGGCAGCTCTAACTCATAGGCATTGGTACCAAAATTTCTTAGGATCTTGCATGGTCCAATCTTCTTCAGCTTCAGCTTGTTATATGTTCCCATTGGGAACCTTTACTTTATTAGGTGTGATAATACTTTATCTCTAAATTCAAACTGAAATTCTCTCCTATGTTGATCAACCCTTCGTTTATGTTCTGCATTTCTGCTCTCAACTATTCTTTGATCTGATTGTGAAGCTTCTGCATTTCTGCAGCAAAGTCTTTTACTCCAGCACTTCTGAATTCACTATGCTCTAGATATATCAATTATGACACTCCTCTTGGCTTCATTCTATACACTATTTGGAATGGGAATTTTCCTGTACTTTTGTTTTGTGAGTCAATATATGCAAAATATTCTTGTGGTAGAATTTGATCCCACTGGCTATGATGGTTAGTGACCAAACTTCTCAACAAATCTCCTAGACTTTTATTTACCACATCAGTCTGTCCATCTATCTAAGGGTGATATGTTGAACTAAAAGATAGTTATGTCCCCATCTTCTTCCATAATGTTCTCCAGAAATGACCAATAAATTTAGTGTCTCTGTCCGAGATAATGCTCCTAGGCAATCCATGAAGTCTCACAACTTCCTTGAAAAACAAATTTGCAACATGTGTTGCATCACTAGTATTCTAGCATGGGATAAAGTGTGCCATCTTTTAGAATCTGTCAACCACAACAAAGATGGAATCACTTCCCCTCTGGGTTTTTGTTGTTGGTCCTGATATTAAACTTAAGGCTCAAAGAATAATGTCAGGCATTAGGAAAGTTCAAAGAGAGTTTTTATAAAAGGTGTTTTTTATACCTTAGTTATATGAAGAGTCTTAGTTATATGAAGAGTTATATGAAGAGTCTTAGTTATAAAAATTTGATTTTTATACCTTAGTTATATGAAGAGTGTAAACCAAAGCAAGGAATCAATTACTGAAGAGTCTCACCTTGTTGCAGTAGAAGAAAATAGATAGTGTAACCTTGAATAAATCATAAATTACAGTAAACCACACAACAAGAAGGTCTTGATTTACTCATAGTAAATGTAGAGGAAAAATTGCTTACTTAATAAATTACTGATGCAATACGATTACAATAGTTGTAGTACTAAATTGAAATCAAACATTTATCAAGGAATGCAATAAAGAAATGTTGAGATATGGAAAACAAAAGAAACACATAACCCATATTTAACAAAACTTGGAATCTTTGTCTGCACTTGTATTAATACTCAATAAGGAGAGAGTCTTCAATCTATGTATTTATAAAACATTGTCACAACTCAAAAACGATTGGAATTCTCATAATCTAAAAATATTAAATATCTGAAATAAGAGAATAGAACATATAGAATAATGGGCTTCATTGGCAATCTCTTCGTTTGTTGGCTGAAACCCTTATGTCTTATGATATTCTTGATGTTTTGGCACAACGTCCTGGTCATCATAGCTATGTTTCCATTTTTTCCCTCACTGATATCCAATCATGCAATAACACTTCCTTACTTGTTTCTAGATGTGCTTGCTTTTTCATATTCAATGCATTGGATGCATCTACTTACTAATTTCACTACCAGCCCTGAAGGCTCAGTTGCTTGATTGGCCTAGAAAGTGTATAACTTTATTTCTACCCGAGGAAACTTTTCCTATATTCTTTTATCTCCTTGAGATGTGACCTATAGCTGGAAGCTTGGTTTCACTATCCATTTGTTTATTTGAAGGAGATCGACCTGTTTCATATTTTGGATGGCCATCAGAGCTTCCTCTTTGCTTGTTCTGGAACTATATTGATTCTTTGCTACATCGATTTGACCCAGGGCTTGGGAAACAACATTCCCTTCAAAATCAATTAGCCCTTTGTCTAGTGATGTAAACACTTCTAGAAAAGCTTCAGTTACATCTATGGCGAGTCTCTTGCCTTCTATTAAATTTGTTTCCCAGGCCTTCAAAACTATGTCACCTCTTATTTTTTTTGACAGAGAGAGTCGATGTACATTTGAGACATTATCCTTTGGTATCAATAAGATGACCTCTTGAAACTTATCTTGAGTTGAGTGAGCTTCTCTCTCCTTGATATAGATTTCTTTCAAAGAAAGGTCAACCACCTAGTAGTACTTATGGATAACTTATACCTTCATAAAAATATCTTGCTGGGCATTTTCAAGTTTTTCATTTATTTCAATTTCTTGGGTATGAAGAGCCAACATATCCAGCGAGGTACTTTGGGTCAACTCCAACTTAGCTTGCGATTTTTTTATCAATTCAACATGTTGGGTCATCAGTCCTTGATTTAACTGAGAATTCCTTTGGAGTTCGTCAAAGTTGGCTTGGAGCTATTGAATTTGATGTTTATCACCTTCTCTGATTTTCTCAAAGTACCGATTCATCCTGTTCTAAACAGTCTTCTCAGTCGTTAGTATTTTAATTTTAAATTTATCTACCAACTGGTTCATCTGTTTTAGCTACTCGACTAGATTTTCTACAGACCACTGATTTGTCATGGCAAAGGCACCTAATGAGCCTTACATTTCTTTAGAAAATTCTGAATCATCTCGGCCCCTTCCATCATACATCATTCTTTTACTTTTGATTATTGCACCATCCTTCTATTGTGTTTCTCGCTTAATGATGGCTCTCCTCTTCTTGCTGAAAAATAAGTCTGAAGGAGGCATTTCTTCGGCTGAAATTGGAGTAAGATCGTCTATGAAGATGACTTCAGAACTGGGGTTCTAAAAACTTGACTGCAACGATGTTAATGAAATAATGGGGTTACCTATCTCTGTGGACGATTGTATCCTTATTGTATTGGTAACCGATTTTTATGGTATAGAAAGTGATTTATCTTGCCCTTGTTTCAAAAAAGCTTCAAGCTGAGCCTTTGCCTAAGGGCCTAGTGGAGTTGATACTGAAGATTCCAATTCCTCAATTAATACTTCAGTGTATTTTGTATTTTCCTTAGTTTCCTTTTTTCCAGAGATCTCTGTCTCAAAACCTGGAGATACAGTATCCTGTGTAGGCGAAGGGGCTACCATATTTCCCTGTAGTACCTTCGACAAGCTATTCCATCTGTGCTTTTGGAAATTGAAGAAGTTGGCTTATTGATATGGTGACAAAGTTTGGACTCTTTTCAGTACTTCCTCATATGACCTGGCTCCCTTGAATATTTCATCCTGTGGGGAATTCTCGTGCATATACCTCTTTAAGTTGTATTGATCCATGTGATTTTCCATGATTTTATGTGGATCATGCCTTTTAAACTCGATGTCAACCAACTTGACATCCTCCAGAGATGCAACCTCTACCTTAGAATGGTTGAAGTCTAACAACGAAAACATATCAAGCTGGTGAGGGAAGGTTGACCATACCTTTTTCTGGGATGCTTTCAATTCCTTTTTGATACCCCCTATAACGGTTTGATAAGACACTTCTTGGAATATCAATCAATCTAGTAAAGACTTCGAGAGAGCATGGGGAGGGACCGAGTGCCCGAAAACCCTGATGTAAGAAAATTTTTCTTCGATGTACCAATATGTTGTTTTTTCTCAGGTTTTCCATGATTCTGTCTGAATCTCTGGGAGGTTGGAAACCATATAGGTGTTAGGACCATACAATGTACCTTTTTTCCCACACTTTTTGCTACCTTTACACCCCTGTTTCACGCACATTTAAACTCACATTATCACCTTACCTTATCTTTCTAAAGGTATACAACGTCTCTTCTCTTTACTATATGTTTAATTTGTTTTTCATATAATTTTACATTACTCTCGTACTTAACCATTGATCAGAAAGGTATAAGTGCTGAAACAATTTGAACTATAGATTAACATTGAGGCCTGTTGCTGAAACACCCTGTGGCTGAAACAGTCTGTGGACTATGCTGAAACAACAACTTACACAGAAGAAGTTGTTACACTCTTCACGGTCTACAATGCTGAAACAACAACTCACACAGAAGAAGCTGTTACACAGTCCGTGGTCAACGATGCTGAAACAAAAACTCACACAGAAGAAGCTGTCACACAGTCTGTGGTAAATGATTCTGAAACAACAACTCACACAGATTGACCACAATAGCCGCACGTTGAGCTAGCATTAACCATCAGACCAAGTTGTTGAAACAGTCAGAACACAAATCCCATGGCTAAAACAGCCCGCGATTTGAGATGCTGAAACAACATAGAACATCAGTAACAAGAAGTCAAATAAAGAAGCTATTACTCCAGCCTCCACAGCAACAACTCACTCAGCACTTGTAATAGCATTCTGTTGCGGGAGATTAGGACATCCTATTCCAGTTTAGAAAGTTGATCTGACTAAGAATAGGACTCAGATGTACACCTGTAATTCATTGATCAAATTGTATCGAAGGGATTCTCCTCTTTAAATGAGAGGAAATAATCATTAGAGAGGATCATATTCATCTTATGTTCTAGATAAGAAAGGATTTTATGGACAGGGACGTGTTTCACTTCAGATTGTAATGTAACACAGTTGACATATGAATAAAAGATTGTTCTGAGCATTTTCCTCTAGTCCCTTTCATTTCAGGGGAATCTTGTGAGAAGGGAGGGCCCACCTTCTTCACAAGATTCACCCGTTATCTTTGTAGTGTGTTGGTGTTATTTCTATTCATGCCTTGATTAAATTCTGTTTTGCTGAAACACTACTTTATTGAACTTTATTTTGCTGAAACACTACTTTACTGAACTCTGTCTTGCTGAAACTCTGCTTTACCAATTGTTACATTGTTTTCATATGATTCATGCTTGGGTAACTGTTAATCATTCTAGTTAGTAATCTTGCTTGGTGAATTTATGAAATCTTGGTAATCAGGGACAGGTGCTGAAGATTCCTACTTCGGGAATACGGTCCTATTCTCTGTTAGAGATAGTTAGCCTTCAGTGCATGTCAATTATTTAATGAATTCATGAAAGTGTACTAATCAGAAACTGGTGTTGAAGTTTCATGCTTAGGGAACAGGGTCTTGTTTTCTGTCCAGAGATAGTTAGCCTTCAGTGTGTGTCAATTATTTCAGTTAAGCAATGAGTTCATGAAGTGTGATGATCAGAAATAGGTGCTGAAGATTCCTGCTTTGGGAATAGGGTCATGTTCTCTGGTTACAGACTAGTTGGTATTTCCTGTTGCAGTATCTTGTTGTTATTTTAATGTAATCCAGGATTCTTCAATTAATCATTTCTTTAAACTTTGAGCTCTGCAATAGGTAGGTTGCTTTCCTATCATTCAAGTTAGAACTTCATTTTGTTCAAGGAAAAGTGTGATTAATATGTTTTTACTACAACTCTAGGTTTCTTTTGAGATTGAGCATATATAGTGCATGATTACCTTTGAAATAAATAGACTTCCCTGGGTTGACAGATTATGTAGCACTTGATTGTTTAGTTAAATAAGCAATTATAGTGACCAACATTTTGGCGCCATTGTCGGGGAAGGTAATTGTATATTTCAAAAGAACTTATGATTTTTTATATACAAAGATTGCATGAGAGGATGCGGAGACCCCAAAGACACTTACTCTACAGGTGGCAGGGGCAGAGGAAGAGGAGGAAGAAAGACTTATATTGACGAGGTTATATCAAAGTCCGAATCTGCTGCTCAACGACCAAACACTTGAAAACAAAAATCCCAGCCTTCATTTCAAGCCAACTTTGAAACGGGAAAAGAAATTTGGAGTCCTGAGACAGTCAAGATACCAACAAGAAACATTGAGGACAGAGCAAGCACAGCAGGGGAATAGACAGAAGAAAACATGGATGAGTACAATGAAGAATTGCATCATGAAGAACAGGCAGGTCCTGAAGGAGAGGTAAATGATGAAAACTCTTTCTCCACATTAGGATTTCCTATTTGTGATCTTCCTAGAGGGGTAACCCCCATGAAGAACATTCCACTCTCATCACTACCTAATTTTCATGGTTTGTCTTCAGAAGATCCTGATGAATTCCTTTTTGAGTTTGATATATTATGCAGAAGTTATGATTACATTTCCAATGCTAAAAAATTAAAGCTATTTCTAGCAACATTGAAAGGAAATGCACTAAGATGGTTCATGAGTCTTGGAGGCCATGTAATCACAACATGGGATCAAATGAAATAGAAATTTCTGAATAAATACTAGGACTATTTCCGAACAAGAGAAAAGAGGGAGGAACTATTTAAGATGATGCAGAAAGAGGATGAAAATCTGGAGGATTTTGCAGAAAGGCTACAGTATAATCTACAAAGATCCAGTCACCCCAATGTAAGTAAAGACACTTTTAAAACTATATTATTAAAAGGAGTAAGGGATGACTGTCTAGATATGATGAATATGCTTGGAAAAGGGGACATATCTAAGGAATCATACAATGAAATTGTTAACCTATGTAAAAGATGTTCAAGAGGAGCTTCAAGAAATAGATCAAATAGCAGGGACACCACATTTTCAATAGTCCAAAAATTAGCCAGTGGGGGAGCAACAAAAGCTGAAATAGGTAATTTACTTGAAGGTTTTAAGACTGAAATGTTAATCTCTTTTGCCTCACAAATTGACACCCTGCAGATTCAAAAGAAGCAAGCAGAAGCAGAAGCAGCTATGTCCATCTTTTGTTCTAAATGTAGAGACAAGCACCCACGAAGGGAATGTCCATTGGACAAAAAGCCAATCTGCACCATCTATGATAAATATCATGAGACTCAACGATGTCCTTCTCTACTAGGAATCAAGGCAGCATTACAACCAACTGATGAAGAAGTTGAATCTGTCTATCTACTGACACAGAGAAGACAATGGCAACTGCGGGGACAAGGTATGAATCCTAACATGCCATTTACATCTTCTAATTGTTGGAATAACTATCCTTCTTTCAATCAAATGAGTTACCCTCCCTATAATCAAATGCAATATGTGAATCAAATGAATTACCCACCCATGCAACAAACTAACCCACCCTTTGTTGATCCGCCAATGTGGACCCCTTGGCCTCCACAACAACAACAACCCTATCAAAACCAATGGAATCCAAATTGGAGAGGACAACAACCCCCCTTCCCAAATCAATTACCTCCATCACAATTTTTGCAACCACTCTCCTTACCATCAGGTACTCCACCGAACAATCAAATGATGAGACCCCAGCTACCTGTACAACCTAACCCTAACCCCAATAATAAAGCTGTGCAGTGCATTGATATTCATAATCATCCTACATTTTCTCTTCTCCCTGCGCAATGCAATGATATTCATTTACGATCTGGGAGAACAGTAGAACCTATCATAGCCGATGTTACCTCTTCTGATAAAGAGGAAACAAAAGAGCATGATGTACCTGAAGAGGTACAATCATCCTCTAACAATGCTGCTAAAACAACAAAACCACCATTTCCTGAGCATTTAGCTTTGACTAAAATGCCTGAGCCACCAGATTTCAATCTTCTAGGGGAATTACAAAATCTTTATGTCAAAATTCCTGTACTGCAGGCACTCCGAGATGTACCAATCTATGCTAGGACAGTGCGAGACATTTGTGTTAAGAATCCTGGTAGGAAAATTAAGGATCCCCTCACAGTCCATGTTATGGGTGACTTGTCTGCAATAATGTCAGGTAAAGCCCCCCCAATTAAATATGGTGATCCCAGCCACCCTATTGTCTCAGTACAAATTGGAAAAACGATAATCCATCGAGTCTTGGTAGACTTAGGTGCCACTATCAATATTATGACTCTAGAAACCTCAAAACTGTTACAATTGCAAAATGAAACCAGAGACACCCCAACTATCCTAGAATTAGCTGACCGATCCACAATTAAACTAGAGGGAGTCATTGAAGACCTAATTATCTCAGTGGAATCCTGGAATTATCCAGTTGACTTTGTGGTGCTACAACCTAAAAAAAAATTGGGGGGCCACCCCATAATTTTGGGCAGGCCTTGGCTAGCCACAACAAATGCTTTTATCAGCTGTAGATCAGGTTCAATGACAATTTCCAATGGTTACGAAACTAAACAACTTACCCTCTACCCTCATGCCACACCCTTGATTAATAATGATAATTCGGTATGGGTATACTTTGATGATCAACTTACTCAGCCCATCTTGACTATCGGACAAGATTTAAGCCTTAAAGATGCCACTGAGGATGAAGTAATTAATAATTTTATTTGTGAACCC